>CAUYLG010068954.1:0-78304 GCA_963573385.1 Cacajao melanocephalus | reverse complement strand
CCGTTTTTGCCAAAAATTATTTATTTAATTCTCCAACAAAAACAAAAACTTTTTTTTAACCAATTAACGTCAATTTTTTTTAAAAAAAAAAAAAAAAAAAAAAAAAAAAAAAAAGAAGGATCATTTTGAGTTCATCAAGGGAGAAAAAGTACCTGGAAATGTGGTCAGGAAGTATTAGGTGGGACACATGAAGCTTCCATTCCAAGCTTTCTTCCTAGGCTCACACCAACAAGTGGCAGATGAAACAGAAAATACAGAATGGCGGTGCCATGAAAAGAGTGTCACCAAGAGGAGAGTTCTCATGGACTGTCCCCTCCAGGTCGAGGGACCCAACACGAAGAAGGAGGAGACCTCTCCCCACCTCTAGGGTGTATACAAAGCAGACAAAACTCCATGCACTGACAGCCACAGGATTCCAGCACACGGGCTGTTGAGAGCACTTAGAGACTAGCCAGCCCGCACTGGTGGACGAGGGAACTGAGGCCCAGAGAAGCAAGGGGGCTGTGCAAAGACCCTCAGTCATTATTAAATCACAGCCTTTAAGCAACTGACATAATCTAATAACAAAGAAGATGGCCTCAAAGAGAGGTCAAGGTTGTTCCGCAAGAGATGGTGATCAGATGACCAGAAGATGACGAGGGGGCGGGAGGAAGATCTCATATGGGTGGGATCTCTGGAGGGTTGCTCACCACAAAGATTCATGCAGAGGCAGATCTCAAGCCCTCCCCTGCTTCGCTGCGCCCTCAGGATGCCGTCGAGGCTTCACTGTGGCCCTCGAGGTCTTGCACCACACGGCTCCTACCCTCGTTCCAGCCTCTCCTGGCACTGTTCTTACCCCTGACTCTTATGGCCGCTCACTATGTGCCCGGCGTCACTCTAAGCACCTCATACACATGGGCTTGTCTCATCTGTGCAGCACCCCAGGAGGCAGGTCTCCTCACCCCATTTTATAAGGGAGGACACCAGGCACAGAGAAGTGAGAGTACAGGCCAAGGTCACACAGCCAGATCCTGTGGGGAAGCCAGATTTGAACCCAGGCAGCCTGGCTTGCGTCAGCACTCCCTGTACAGTTTCAGATCCCCGTGCCTGGCAGTTCCTCTGCCTAGTTCCTCTCCTCTGAGCCCCAGCCACAAAAACCAGCGCCTGGGAAGCAGCACTTCCTCGGGACGCCCCACAGAGAGGCCATGAGCGGCCACATCCCACGGCACCCCAGAGCCTGGTAAATGTCAGGGAAAGCAGCCCACGGGGTGCAGGGGGAAATGCTGGCCCTCTCCAACATTCTCCGCCAGGCCTCCCACAGCGTGCCGACTGCAACCCTGAGCCTTTGTGGGCATGTCCTGTGGCCACAACCAACTTCCGTCACCCCAGCGCTCTGCTGTTTTACTCCTGTGTACCCCAAACTTCGGAGCAGACAGACCCAGCTTCAAATCCCTTACTGGCCCCAATGATCTGTGAGACCTTAGATATGACACACTCTCTCCCTGCTTCTCATCTAAACTATGGAGATAATCATAGTACTCATACCTTATGGGCTCATCCTGAAGATTAAATATGGTAACAGGCCCATTCAGGGTATTATATAAATGTTTAGGGCCGTGCGCGGTGGCTCACAACTGTGATCCCAGCACTTTGGGAGGCCGAGGCAGGTGGATCACCTGAGGTCAGGAGTTCAAGACCAGCCTGGCCAACATGGTGAAATCCCATCTCTACTAAAAACATAAAAACTAGCTGGGCATGGTGGCACGTGCCTGTAGTCCCAGCTACTAAGGAGGCTAAGGCAAGAGAATCACTTGAACCTGGGAGGTGGAAGTTGCAGTGAGCCAGATCGTGCCATTGCACTTCAGCCTGGGCAACGAGAGTGAAAATCTGTCTCAAAAAAAAAAAAAAAATATATATATATATATATAGGACAAACATCAGTTATTACGGCTAGCAGCAATGGATTATTTCAGTGCTGTCTTATCATTTTTTGCATATATTCCACAATGTGTTACTATTGAGAAAAACACAAGCATTTTTAAATCAGACAATAATAAACATTTTCTAATCGCCTTTTCTGATTGCAATAATTCTGCGTACAGGCTTGGGCTGGAGGGAATTTACAAAGGGACGAGGTCTGTTATGCGAGACTGCAGCATGGTGCCCAATTTTCCTTCCCTTTCCAAAGTGGGTTTTTTCACCATCAACTTTAAAAACACACACACAGAGAAAAAGACCTCATAGGAAAAAGAAATCAAAACTTACTTAAACCATGAGCCAAGGGTCCATCTTCTTTCTTTTGCACCTTTTAGTTATCAGAAGCTCAGAGAGCAGGTCGGAATCTGGCCTGACCTGGACTCCCTCATGTGGGGTCTGCACTCGGTTCTGGATAAACAAGTCCCTAATAGGAAGTGAAAGCCTTCATCTGTTGCCCTTCTCGATTTTATGCAGCACATGGAAGACACACTCTAGAAGGCTGGTCTCTAAGGGAAGCCTGCGGTTTGCAAGGTACCTCGAGGCCATTTTCCTGGGCTCCTCTTCCCTGCTCCAACCCGCATCCAAGTCTCACCTGGAGAACCCACTAATCCCCACGTCTGAATTGCACTCCCATGGGGCAGTGAAATTCAAAACAAATGCTGATGGGGCCACACACGGTGGCTCATGCCTGTAATGCCAGCACTTTGGGAGGCCAAGGCGATTGGATCACTTGAGGTCAGGAGTTCAAGACCAGCCTGGCCAACATGGAAACCCCGTCTCTACTACAAATACAAACATTAGCCAGGCATGGTGATGGGCACCTGTAATCTCAGCTACTCGGGAGGCTGAGGCAGGAGAATCGCCTGAACCCAGGAGGCAGAGGTTGAAGTAAGCTGATATCATGCTACTGTACTCCAGCCTGGGAGACAGAGCAAGACTCCATCTCAAAAATAAAAAATACAGATGGGGTTTTCTCAGTCTGATGTCACTCTGCCCAGGTCTGAGTTCTGTCGTCATAGTTTACTAGCTGTATGACCTTCAAGTGGCAGCTCTCTATGCCTCAGTTTCCTCATAAGCAAAAATTGTAAAGTTTGGCTGGACACAGTGACTTACCACCTGTAATCCCAGCACTCTGGGAGGCCAAGACATGTGGACTACCTGAGGTCAGGAGTTAAAGACCAGCCTGACCAACATGGTAAAACCCCATCTCTACTAAAAATACAAAAAAATAGCTAGGCATGGTGGCGGGTGCCTGTAATCCCAACTACTTGGGAGGCTTAGGCAGGAGAATCACTAGAATCCCGGAAGTGGAGGTTGCAGTGAGCCAAGATTGTGCATTGCACTCCAGCCTAGGCAACAAGAGCAAAACTCTGTCTCAAAAAAAAAAAAAAAAAAAGATGTGGCAAGAATTAAAATGAACAGTTTATGTGAAATGCTTAGGATTCCTAGCCCATAGTTAATGCTGCTATCATTACTACGATTTTAGAATTTAGAGTCTCACTTTGTTTTGATTTCAGTAAAAACGAATTGAAGGGCCATCCTGATCCAAGTGCTTTGGTGGATATTGAAGTTTCTTGCTTCATTGCATTGCATTAAATTCCTCATTGCAAATAAATAAAATGGCTGTAGAAAGTACTCACTGGCAGGGGACTGGCTGAATGAATTATGGGCCATCTGTAATTGGAGGGAAAATCAGTAGAAAAGCACTGGGCAGCCCTTAGAATAAGGTAGGTCTGTGTTTTCTAACCTGGAAACATGACCCTGTTATATTAAAAAGTATATTTTTCTGGGTGCCATGGCTCACGCCTGTAACCCCAGCACTTTGGGAGGTCAAGGCAGGTGGATCACTGGAGGTCGAGGCAGGTGGATCACTTGAGGTCAAGAGTTCGAGACCAGCCTGGCCAACATGGTGAAACCCTGTCTCTGCTAAAAATACAAAAATTAGCCAGGTGTGGTGGCCCAAGCCTGTAATCCCAACTACTCAGGAGGCTGAGGCATGAGAATCACCTGAATCCGGGAGGTGGAAGTTGCAGTGAGCTGAGATCGCACCACTGCACTCCAGCCTGGATGACAAGACTCCATCTCAAAAAATAAATAAATAAATAAATAAGATAAAAGGCAGATTTTTTTTTAAATGCTGCAGCCCGGTATGTACAGCACGATGCCACTTTGTGCGTCTATTCATAAGTCTGCTGGATTTAGAAAGCCTGTGCCCCAGGCTACCCATATGGTTGTGCCTCCCAGGGCTGGGCTGGAATGGGTGAGGTGAGACCTTCATGCCTCCCTTCACTGATTCAAGAAACACGCAGCATCATGGGTGACTTTAATTTGTTTATGTTTTTATTATTTTTAAATAAAGGTTTTTTTCTTAAGAAAAAGGCACATAGCAACTGCCTGTGGACTTTCCTGTCTCTCGGGAGCCCTCCAGGGCCACAGCCTGAGAGGGAGGCGGGGCATGGACCATCAGCCCTGACTCAGGTGCGGCACAGCTGTACCCCAGGCTGTGAGATGGGCCACGCACACCTTCCGGCCCTCCAGGAACCCCCAGACGGGGAGGCAGGGCTGGACATTCCACCCCGGCTCGAGAGACATGGACTCAGGGTTCCTTATATCTACTGAGATGGGGGCCCAGCCTCTCTCCCCAGCTCTCCTCCCCTGACTACGTTAGACATACTGGCCTTCTCTCCCCGCAGCAGCCGCACCTGCCTCGTTTCACGCCTTGCTGTATCCACCTCTCAAGATGCTTTTCCTCAGACCCCCTGTGACCATCCCCCTCCCATCCTTCAGGTGCAGCTCAGAGAGACCCCTCTCACCCCACACCATCCCCCTATAACTTTCTACTCCTCCCTTCCTGCCTGACATCACTTTAGCTACCTATTGTTTTGCTATCTCCCCTCGGCCCCAGGCTGTGAGTTCCCCCAGAGCAGGGCTATATCTATCTCATTCTCTGCTTGATCCTCAGCTCTACAGCATCCAGTATATAATAGTTGCTCAATTGATACTGGCTGAATAAATGAACAAATTAACCTCAGAATCCCCCAGTGTGCACCCCACATTAAAGTCCAAGAAACATCTGACCACCGACCTCTCCAGCCACTGCACCCTGAAGGCAGAAATCACAAGCCCTCACTATGGGGTCCTTTCTGGGAAATGGCTGATGAAGGAGCTGGGAATATGGGTGCAGACAAGGAATCAAACACAATCAGAGCAACTCAGTCTGGACAGCATTTCCAGTGCCATGGACCAGGAGCTTCGTATAATCCACCACCCGACCCATACCTCGGGTCTGGGGCTCTAGGCAGACCTATCCCCGTGGAACAGGACTGAGAAGACCAAGTGCATGTCTACTGCTCTGGGCTGAGATGAAATAAAGGACTTTGGTCTCTTGAGCAGATGTTCAGGCAAAACTCCCCCATCCGAAATTAACAAGGACTGGCAGCCAGTGTAAAAAGGCCCTTCCAAGTCTTAGTCAGAGGGGAAGAAAAAGGAGCCAACCACTTTGGGCAAAGGGATTAGGTCTAGAGAAGACTTACCACGACTCTGCAAGTTTAAAAAAAAAAAAAAAAAAAACATGGCGGGGGGTCAGTATGGCTAAAGTAACATCATAGTCTTCATTTGATTTTTTTGTTTTTGAAACAGGGCCTCACTCCATCACCCAGGCTGGGGTCCGGGGTACGATCTCAGCTCACTGTAACCTCCACCTCCCAAGTTCAAGAGATCCTCCCGCCTCAGCCTCCCGAGTAGCTGGGATTACAGGCACATGGCAGCACGCCTGGCTAATTTTTGTATTTTAAGTAGAGACAAGGTTTCACCATGTTGGCCAGGCTGGTCTCGAACTCCTGACGTCAGGTGATCTGCCCGCCTCAGCCTCCCAAAGTGCTGGGATTACAGGCATGAGCCATCGCACTTGGCTGACATTGCAGCCTTTGTTTAACTTCACTGAAGAGCCAACTCCAGAAGAAAACCCCTACTAGATGCAAGAAGAATGGGCATCACTAGCCAGCGAGTTTGCTGATGTACAGTCCCAATGCTTTGGTTGGTTTCTTGGTTTCTCTTTGTGGGCAATTCTTTAACCCTGTGATGGAACAAAGCAGCCAGGAAGCAGTTGGGTTGGCCGTGGGTTGGGGCTGGAGTCTCCACAGTCAGCCAAAAGGAGCTGCGGGCTCGTGTCAGCACTCCAGGAGAAATGAGCAAGCTTTTGGGAGGAGGAAGGCAAATCCGTCCGCGCCTGGGCTGTGAGCATGCCATCGGGCTCGAGGCAAATGGGGAGGAAATCAAAGTGTCAGCTTGCATTAGGAAACCGCGCATGATCCTTCCCAGTCCTGGCCCTGCTTTTAAAAAGCAGCCAAATAAAAATGGTTGAAGTCATTTCAGTGTGCTCATTATGACTGCTAACTAGCAGGAAAACGTGTCTTCCCTGGAAGCATGGGCCTAATGAGCCCCGCAGACGGGGGGTGGGGTGGGGGAGGGTCAGGAATGGTCCCCTAGCTTAGGATTTCAGCCGCCCGACATCGACACGGTAACGCTGCCCAAATGGATGTTCTGAGCTCTGGAGAGGAAGTCCCTTAATTCCTGAGTCTACCGCCCTGCTACTTCCTTGGTGGGCTTACCCCCAACCATCCTCCACCGGGACAACTGGAGCAGCTGCCCACTCACCTCCCAGCTTCTACGAGGGCTGTCCTCCACCAAGTTCGCTATTCATACAGATGGCCAGAGCACTCCTTTTTTTTTTTTTTGAGACGGAGTCTCGCTCTGTCACCCAGGCTGGAGTGCAATGGCGTGATCTCAGCTCACTACAACTTCCGCCTCCAAAGTTCAAGCGATTCTCCTGCCTCAGCCTCCCGAGCAGCTGGGATTATGGGCTCATGCCACCACACCCAGTTAATTTTTATATTTTTAGTAGAGACAGGGTTTTACCATGTTGGTCAGGATGGTCTCGATCTCTTGACCTCAGGTGATCCACCCACCTTGGCCTCCCAAAAGGCTGGGATTACAGGCGTGAGCCACCGCACCCAGCCAGCCAGAGCACTCTTAAACATCAACCAGATCATGCTACTCCCTTGCTCAAAAACCTCCACCAACTACTTGTTGCGTTGGGAAGTCAATCCAAACTCCTTGCCACGTCTGCAGGGCCCAGCCTGGCCTGACCCCTGCCGCAACCCTCCAGACTCGGCTCTCACTCTCACCAGTTGCCTGGACCTGCTTCCAGTTCCTCAAATGCCCTAAGCTCATCTCCACGCTGGGGCCTTGGCACAGGGTGGTTCCTGTGGCCTGGGACACTCTCCCAGCAGTCCTTGTGGCTCTTTCTTTCCCACCTTCACAGGTCTCCTCAAAGCCATCTCTTCCAGGAAGACCTCCCTGACTCCTCTCTATCCAGAGTTACCAGATTTAACCAATAAACATACAGGATGTTCAGTTAAATTTGGATTTCAGAAAACAATGAATACCTTTTTACTACAAGTACGTCCCAAACTCCTTGCCGTTGTATAGAACATACTTTTACTAAAGAAACTTACTGCTGGGGATTCAAATTTAACTGTACATCTCTATTTTCCCCTCAACTCCATACCCTCTTCCCTCTCTGGCCTGTGACCTGGCTTCACTGTCTTCATAGCATTTTCCCCACCTAAAAGTGTCCTGTTTATAAACAAGTTTCACACTGTCCACCCCAAGGGCAGGGACCTCACCTGCCATGCGTCCCCTGTGCCTGGTACCGCACTGCACATAGTAGGTGCTCAATAAATGCCTGGAAAATGAACATGGCTGCACCAGGGCTGAGAGAGCGGAGCAAGGTTAAAAGGGCACGTTTGGATGCTCAGTAAAGGTCAATCTCACACAGAGGCCAGATTTCAGCTCCTCCCCTGTCCCACCCTAGATGTGACTCTTCTCGGCCCTGAGCTGTCATCTACGGATGATCCCCACACATTTCAGACAGCCAACTGCTCTGGGAACTAGAAAGTTGGGGTTTCAGGCCCAGCCCTCCACTGACCAACTCTGTTACCTCAAGGAAGTCTAATGATCACGCTGTGTGACTCGGCTTCCCCATCTGTACAATGGGGAAGGGAACGGAAGAGACCTTTAGATATGCTCCCTCCTGCTGCCAGGCTATGACTCCAGAAATCTGATAGCTCCAGGGTAAGGACAGGAGAGAAATTCACCTCTGCCAAGAAGGACTCTTCTCCCAGACAAGAAAGCAACATGGCCCCGCCCTCTGAACCCTGCGTGAAGTCAACTGGGCTCCCAGAGTGCAGGCAGAAGGGCAGCTGATGTTTTCTGAGCACCTACTACGTGCCTGATACTTTTAGTTCCTTGATCTCCTTCTACTGCTAAAATGCCACCAACCCCATCTTAGAGATGAGAAAACTGAGTTCCAAGGTGCATAGTGTAAGGCCAATCCAGCCCTCAGGACAAGTCTGCTGGGTGATTCAAAATCCAGCCTTTGATCTGGGAATTACACAAAGGCCTTTGGCACCGGGAACAATTTCTGACAGTGGAAGTGCTTAGACACAACAAGTTTTCTAACAAAAACTCATTTCTCTGTGGCCTCTTTCAAATGGATGCAAACAGAAGGAACTGCAGGATTCTTGGACTTAAAATCCTGTTCTTAAACACAAGGGGATCATGTTTAGACAAATATTGAGCTCCCTGAAAACAAGGCCGTTTTCTCAGTCTCCAGGGAGGCTTCGGAGTTGCAATCTGGATTGCATCTTTGGAGGACAGCTTCGTGTTCCGGCCAAGCTGTGGGTAAGTGGTGGGCTCCAGCCCAGGGGGTCACTGACACCAGGGACATGAGTCACTGAGGGCAAAGGTCCGGAGAGCCTTAGTCATGCCCCAGCCCTGCCTGTAGTCTGACATTTCCCAGAGGGAAGCCCCATCTAGAGAGACTCCCATACCGGGGCTATTGTTTCAGAGAACATCACGCTGGGTACAACCAAAAACCCAGGGAGAGCAACAGGTGGGAGGAGCAGGTGTCTGCTCTGAGATGGTCCCAATTGTTCCAGAGCACTAATTCATGGAAAAATACTTAATTTAGCAAAAAGAAAAAAATTATTTTAAGCACATGCATTTATATTTATTAAACAAAGCTCAAAATACAACCTTTGGGGACCTCCAAGTAATAAAATGACTCATATCAGGATATGATGACTCAGTGGGAAAGAGGGAATTCCACCACCCACGCCTCCTTTCTAAAAAATCAATTTGTCCTCTGGACAGGTGATGGGAGCCTCTGCCATGAGACCGTTCCAAGAAAATCGTCCAGCAAAACAAAACAAAAAAATTCTCTTCAAACAATTTAAGTTTCAAAGCTGAGTAATCTGATGCAGGCTGCTTTCCAGCCTACACCCCCGCAGGACACAGAGTGCCAGGGAGCTACTTGGCCGAGCCTGGGGGCCTGAATTAAGAAGGATTTACCAGCCGAAAAATTCCAAAACTCTGTGTCATGTGAAGGAACCTTCCAAAACATTGGATCCCACCCAGGCGCACCGAGTCACTCAAAGCCATGGCAACCCCGTTCCCGCTGCCACATCACTTTTATTTTTGTGTCCTTAGATTTTTTCCTGTTTTGCAATGTTTTGCAGGGACCCCCGACTCCGCCTGAGGCCCCGTGGCCAAGGGCCAGGGTTCCCACTGAAGTCAGGAACAGCCTGGACTTCCCAGCGTGAACTTTGCCTGAAGGGTTACACATTTTTTAAATTTCAGTGAACATCCAAATGGCTTTTCAGCAATTACTGAGAAGGATAAATAGGAAAGATCCTAACTGTTCTGTTTGGTTTCTCTTTGTCCTCTCTGACAAGACTACAGAAGATTACTCTGGAGTCCAGGATGACAAATGCTGCCTTGGGATTCCATGTCTGTCACCAGCTGTGTGTTGACCTGGGGACAATGACTTGACATCTGTGAGCCTCAGTCACCTCATCTGTAAAATGGGGATAATGCTGTCCACTTCTCAGGGCTGGAGTGACAACGAAAAGAGATGATGCATTCATTCAGCAACACAAATGAGCACCTACTGTGTGCCAGGGACCATTCTGCATGCTGAGGACACAGCAGCAAACACTGCGTCTCTGCTGTCAAGGAACTAAGAGTCCAGCATGAAAGACCAGGTGATAAATGAGCAGACAGACAGACAAGATGATTTCAATAGTGCTAAGTACCACCAAGAAAACAGAGCAGGACAGTGGCACAGAAGGTGACAAGGTGTTGGGGAAGCGGGACAACTTCAGAGAGACAGGCAAGGAGGACCCCATGGAGGAAGTGACCTTTGAGCTGAGACTTGGAGGAACAGGAGGCAGCTGGCTTGAAAAGAAACAGTGGGGCCAGGCGTGGTGGCTCACACTTGTAATCCCAGCACTTTGGGGGCCAAGGCGAGTGGATCAGAAGGTCAAAAGATTGAGACCATCCTGGCCAACATGGTAAAACCCCGTCTCTACTTAAAAAATACAAAAATTAGCTGGGTGTGGTGGCGCGCACCTATAATCCCAGCTACTTGGGAGGTTGAGGCAGGAGAATCACTTGAACCCAGTAGGCAGAGGCTGCAGTGAGCCAAGATTGCGCCACTGCACTCCAGCCTGGCAATACAGCGAGCCTTGGTCTCAAAAAAAAAAATCAAGCAACGGTGGAGGAACATCCTAAGAGCAAACTGCGAAAGCCAAGGTCCTGAGACAGAAACGGGCTCGGGGTGTTTGAGGACAGAGGGAAGCCAGGTGTTGCTATGGCCAAGTGGCAGAGAGAGTCAAAAAAAAGCTGAAGTCAGAGAGACGGGCAGGGGCCAGATCACACAGGCTCTGAAAAGTCACAAAAATATCAAAAATAGTAATACAAATAATATAATAATCATTATTATTATTGCTGCTATAAATAAGATGCCATTTTCCAAAACACTGAGCTTTTCTAACTTAAGGAACACCACGCTGCCCCTCTCCTGCTGTTTTTCCACCGCTCTCCAATTTGTCATCTTGCTGGAGTGGAAACTGCCAATTCCATTTTAGTCGGCAGCTATAAAAAGAACATTGGAGCCGGTGGTGCCGATGACCAAACTCGGGGCTAAGATTAGCCCAGGAGGCTGTCACCTTTCCTTAATGTGAGAAACAGCTGGGATTCCCCTTCCTTGGAAAACTTCAACTGTTCCGCCCCGCCCCACGGAGCCCTTGCTGGCCAAATGTCCATGGAGATGGGAACGGGGATGAGTTTTGGAAAAAAGAAGTTGAGCAACAGGGATTCCCCCTGCAGAAGGCGGCCCGGGCTGGGAGGTGAGCTCTTGGGGTCAAAAGAGCAGGACCAGCAAATCCAAGGCAAGCCCCGTCTCTGCAGAGAGCCCTCAGAGCCAGACATCCCCCGCAGAGAAGCCCACCGTGTCTCTGACACCCCTGATTGTCTGTCATTAATCCAGGAACTACATTCACCTGGGATTCTTCAGTTAGGCATGAAAGGGTCAGAAAAGTATCTACTTGATGCCAGAAACACACTGGAGAATTCAACCTGCTGCCCAGCTGGGTAGGGTGGTTAATTTCAGGGTCTTTATCACCACAAAATGGTTCAAGTCTGTGGCTCAGAGCAGCTGAAGGGTCTTCATGCAAAATTGACCTGGTTCTAAGTATAGAACACAGAGTCCAAGGTGTGAGGCGTAGAGCCAGGCTGTCTGGCGTCAAATCCCACCACTGCCTTTTACAAGCTGTGTGATCTTCACTGTTACTTAACCTCTCTGTGCTCAGTTTCTCATCAGTAAAATTGAGAAAACAGTAGTCTACCTTGCAGGGCTCCTATGAGGCATTAGATTAGTTAGCACATACAAAGTGCTTAGAATAAGGCCTGGCACGTAGTTCATTATTAGTACTTATTACTGTTTTCTAACGTCTCTCGGTTCCATGAGATAACGCCTTACTTGTCTTTGTCTTTCCACAGCCAAAATATAATAATAAAAAAGCTAACATCTAATGAGCATGCTCAATATGCCAAGCCCCATGCAAAGCACCCTACCTGTATAATCTCATTTAATCTTGCCTCCCAAGAGAAGTAAATCATCATCTGTATTTTATAGAACAGGAAATGTCAGCTCAGAGAGGTGAACTGACTTACCCAGAACGATACAGCTACTACATGCAGATCAGGGATTTGAACCCAGGCCATCCAAACTTAGAGCTGTGCTGGTGACTGCTGTGGGTGACAGCCCCCCAAATCTCACCCAGCCGAGGCCAGCATCTGGGGCAGTGTGTATCAACTGAATGATGACTATGTCCTGAGCAGTGAGTCTGGAAAACCATGCAAATAATGACAAAAGCACACGCCTGTAGTCCCAAATACTCAGGAGGCTGAGGAAGGAGGATCACTGGAGTCCACTGCATTGAACTCACTATGTTGCCCAGGAGTTCAAGGCCAGCCTGGGCAACACAGTGAAAGCCCATTTCAAAAAATAACAACCAACATCCCATGAATACTAACTACACACTGCTCATGTACATACTTAACTCTACGAAGGAAAGACTGTCACTATCTCATTTTACAGACAGGGAAGCCGAGGCCCAAAGAGGTCGAACGACAGGTCAGTGCTGAATAACACCCGTG
The DNA here is from genome assembly GCA_963573385.1 of Cacajao melanocephalus. Classification (NCBI taxonomy): domain Eukaryota; kingdom Metazoa; phylum Chordata; class Mammalia; order Primates; family Pitheciidae; genus Cacajao; species Cacajao melanocephalus. The sequence goes on along the minus strand of CAUYLG010068954.1, from coordinate 65,785 downwards.
GATGTGCCCCCTGGATTCTCCGAGCTTAACTGTCTGCCTCCCACGGGTGCCAGCTTAGATGAGACCACACATGGCAAGTGGCAGGCACAGGGCCTCCTGCAGACACTGCTGATAATAGGAGTTGTGATTCCTACTCTTCCTCTTCACAGCCAAATTTTCACAGCTGAAACAGGCTCTGTGTTTTCCTGCCTTCAAGAGGTAAATGTGAAATTTCTTCCAAAACCGAGAGAACAGAAGCTAGAGAATAAATGCCATTCATCATTCATTCTGCAAATGCTTAATCGATTTCCTTGGGTAGCTTCAGAGCAATTAAACTCAGTGCTTTAAACTGGCCGGCTCCTAACTCCATAAGGAACTCGAGTTAAATCCAGCCTCAAACCATTCCCTGAGCAGTTCCATCAGCAAGCCCCCTCCCCACGGAGGCACAGTCAACTAGACAGGAGTAAGAAGTATTCATCTTTTTTTTTTTTTTCTGAGACAGAGTCTTGCTCTGTCGCCCAGGCTGCAGTTGAGTGGCTCGATCTCAGCTCACTGCAACCTCCACCTCCTGGATTCAAGCACTTCTCCTGCCTCAGTCTCCCAAGTAGCTGGGATTACAGGTGCACACCACCATGCCCAGCTAGTTTTTGTTTTTTTAGTAGAGACGGAGTTTCACCATGTTGGCCAGGCTGGTCTGGAACTCCTGGCTTCAGGTGATCCGCCTGCCTCAGCCTCCCTAAGTGCTGGGATTTCAGGCGGGAGCCACCATGTCAGGCCAGCATTTGTCTCTTATTAGCATTTTTCCTCCACCAATAAGGCACTTTAAGGCCATTTGCTTCTTGTGAAGGTCCGAGGAAGGCCAGCAGGATGGTTTCCTGGTACTGGAGATGCATCAAAGCTGGAGAGGCCATGCTTACTTGGTCATTTACATTGCATGCCACTCCCCTGCTCAAGAAGCCACTGTGATTCTTTTACCTTATCCATGCCCAAACCAAACCAAGGCCATGTCTCCACCTGGCTCTGGGAGAACTCTATTCTGACCTCTTCCTAATCATCCAAACGTATTTCCTGGTGTTAACTAGCCTCTACCCTAGCCACATCAATTTGGTCTCTGACTCATGAGAGCCTAGCAAATTCTTGTTGTACAGAGTATTTTATGTTGGTCCGTTACCTGAAAAATAAGCCTCCCCCAAAGTATATCAAGATACTTAAAAATGCACCTCTTAGGCCAGGCACGGTGGCTCACACCTGTAATCCCAGCACTTTGGGAGGCCGAGGCAGGCGGATCACGAGGTCAGGAGTTCCAGACCATCCTGGCCAACATGGTGAAACCCCGTCTCTACTAAAAATATAAAAATTAGCCAGGCGTGGTGGCGCACGCCTGTACTTCCAGCTACTTGGGAGGCTGAGGCAGGAGAATCGCTTGAACTTGGGAGACGGAGGTTGCAGTGAACCGAGACTATGCCACTGCACTCCAGCCTGGGCAACAGAGTGAGACTCTGTCTTAAGAAAAATTTAAAAAAAAGAAAAATGCACCTGTTAAATCCATTATACCACACAAAGACCTTAACTTTAGGCAACAGCATTGTCAAGAAGTATTCACTTACATTTATTGAACACTTACTCTGTGCAGGCATTGTTATAAGTACTTAACACATATAACTCTTAATCTCAGGACCAGTGTATGGGCAGGACTGTCTTCATCCTCAATATACAGATGAGGAAACCGCTGCCCAGGGTGGTTAAGTAACTCGCCCAAAGTCATACAGCTAGAAAGTAGTGGCACTGGGTTTTGAACACAAGCTTTCCTTCCTAGAGTTAAATATGTCAATGAGCAGCATGCACTTAGTACTCATGGGATATTGGTTGTTATTTTTTGAAATGGGGTCTCACTATGTTGTCCAGGCTGGCCTTAAACTCCTGGGCAACACAATGAGTTCAACATAGTGAACTCTAGTGATTCTAATGCCCAATAAAAGGTAATGATTCAATCAAGTACCCAACATAATGGAATGCAATGCATCCATTTAACATCAGGGTCTCTGGCCGGGTGCAGTGGCTCACGTCTGTAATCCCAGCACTTTGGGAGGCTGAGGCAGGTGGATCATCTGAGGTCCGGAGTTTGAGATCAGCCTGGCCCACATGGTAAAACCCCCTATCTACTAAAAATACAAAAATTAGCCGGGTGTGGTGGCACATGCCTGTAATCCCAGCTACTCGGGAGACTGAGGCAGGAGAATCATCTTGAACCTGGAAGGTAGAGGTTGCAGTGAGCTAAGATCGCACCACTGCACTCCAGCCTGGGTGACAGAGTGAGACTCTGTCTCAACAAAAAAAAACAAATAAAATCAGGTTCTCAAAGAATATGTATTAAACACCTGAATAAATATTCATGCTGTCATGATATTTAAAAATCAGGATTAGACTGGGCACAGTGGCTCATGCCTGTAATCTCAGCACTTTGGGAGGCTGAAGCAGGAGGATCACCTGATCCCAGGACTTTGAGACCAGCATGGGCAACACAGCAAGACCATGTCCCTACGAAAAATTTTAAAAATTAGCTAAGCACAGTGGAGCACATCTATAGTCCCAGCTACTTGGAAGGCTGAGGTGGGAGGATCACTTGAGCCCAGGAGGTCGAGGCTGCAGTGAGCTATAATCGTGCCGCTGTGCTCCGATCTGGGTGACAGAGCCGGTCTGTCTCAAAACATTATTTTTTTAAAAAAAGGATTAAAAGTATATATACAAAAAGATTTCAGTGTAAATAGAGACCACTCACCCAAGAGAGCCCCATGTGGCTTGGTCGGTCCTTCGAGGCCAAGCAGGCAGAGGCCAGGCCTCCTCCCTGCAGCCCACTTTTGCAGGGTGGCCCCGGGGGAGACATACAAGCATTCTGACAAGCAGCCGCTGAGCCTGCACTGCTGAGACGCACACGGAAGGCTTAAGGTGACCCTGATTCTGCCTTTTCCTCATACTCTTTCTTTCCTTGTCTTTCTTGAAAATTTCTAGACCATTGACCAGTGGTACTTGACCAGGGGCAATATTGACCCCCAGAGCAAATTTGGCAAGGTCTGGAGACATTTTTGGTTGTCACAGCTTGGGCAGTGCTACCGGCACCAAGAGGGTGGAGGTCAGGGATGCTGACAAACATCCTACAGTGCCCAGGACAGACCCCCACGGTGACGATCTGGCCAAACTATCAGTAATGCTGAGGCTAAGAATGTGGTGTAGACCAGGGCACTCTTCAACGCCAGGCCACAGACTGGTACTGACCACACACAGCAGAAGGTGAGTGACAGGTAAGTGAGCGAACTTCATCTGTATTGACAGCCACTCCCCATCACTCACATGACTGCCTGAGCTCTGCCTCCTGTCAGATGAGCATGGCATTAGATTCTCAGTGGAGCACACACCCTACTGTGAACTGCGCATGCGTGGGATCTCGGCTGCATTGTCCTTATGAGAATCTCATGCCTGATGATCTGTCATGGTCTCCCATCACCCCCAGATGGGACTGTCTAGTTGCAGGAAAACAAGCTCAGGGCTCCCATTGATTCTACATGATGGTGAGCTGTATAATTATTTTATTACATATTACAATGTCATAATCATAGAAATAAAGTGCACAATAAATGTAATGTGCTTGAATCATCCTGAAACCATCAGCCCACCTTCCCCACTGCCACAGCTTTACCTAATACCCTTTTTGTTTTTTGTTTTGCAATGGCATCATCAAACCCTTTTCAAATCAATTCTGCCTCCTGTTACGCTTCCAACTGTGAGAATGCAGTTATCACACCCTGGTCACATGTCCTTGGAAAGAACTGTCTTCCAAGAAACTGGTCCCTCATGCCAAAAATGTCGGGGACGGCTTGTGTAGAGTCTTCCTGCCTGGAGTAGACTTTACATTCCATCTCCAATTCCTCAAGCAACGTTACTCTTCAACTCACTGCCACCTGGGTGTCTGTGATTCAGATCACCTGAGGCCCCCATTCACTGGACCTTCACAGCACTGCCTCTGCTGACCCTTCCCATGTCTCCTTCCCTTGGTCTCCGGGGCCCTAGACTCCCCCGGTTCTCCTCCTCCCACTGCAGCAACGCCTCCTCTGCCATCTTTAAAGGATGTGGCTCCCAGCTTTCTAAGTCTCCCCTTCTCACACTGGAGGCCATCCTGGGAGGTCAGAGCCAATTCCCAGGACTTCACCTGGGATCTCATTGCTGACAGCATCTGCAGCCAGGATCTGATTTCTTAGTCTAGACCACGTGGTCGAGTACCTCCCGGATCTCTTGCCTTTCCACAGAGGTGAGATCATCATTCGTCCAAGAAGGCCCATGGGCACATCAGACTCAACACTTCCACTTCCAAAACGGAACGCAGCCTCCCCGCCCAACCTCATTCCCGAACAGACCTCCTCTCCTGTGCTAAATCTCAGCTGGCTCAGCGCACCACGGGAACAGAACAATCTCAACACTTAACCTCTTCCCGGTCCCCATCCACAGCAGCCCCTGCGCCTTACTAAACACTTCTGGTGCTAAGTCCACTTGCTTTAGTTCATTCAGACCTTACCTCTGCGGGTAGGCACTGTCACTGTTCCCGCTTTTCAGTTCAGGATAGATGACGCAGACTTCGCACAGGTGACACTGCCAGGGAGCAGCAGAGCTGCCCGGGCAGCACCCAGCCTGCCTGGTGGCTGGCCCTGCCATCTGCATTCTTAACGCCTCTCTACACCACTACGTCCCATCAAACCTCAGTGACACCTGCCTTCTAAACCACTCTGGACCCATCCCTGCATCTCCCTTCCCCACTGCAAGGCCTTACTTAATAACTTTTCTGTTGGTTTTGTTTTGTTTTGTTTTGCAATGGAATCATTAAAGCCTTTTCAAATCAATGCTGCCTCCTGTTATGCTTCCAGCGGTGAGAATGCAGTTATCACACCGTGGCCACATATCCAGCCCAGCCCAGAAGGAGGCTTTGTGTGGGATCAGAAGAAGCACACTTTGCCTAAGAAGGTCTGCTTCCACCTACCAGAAGTTGCCTTACTAATGTGTAAACTGACGATGTATCCAATTTGAATGGCAGCCCTCAGAGGAAGTGCCCCGATGCAGGGCACAGTCCTTCCTACTAGACAACTCACCTGTTATATTCTCGGATTGTTCTAAAGACAGCAAACAAATAGACAAACCTCAATGCCCCTTTGAACTTACCTACTGAAATCATGTCAGTTAAGGGAAAAAAAAAATTGTTCCTAGTATCCAAAATAAGTGTCCCAAGTTATTTGAGCTAATTTCCTTCTAATAATACATTTGTTTCATCAATTATTGCTTAAGCTGATATTTTCCTACTTCAGATCAGCATCTTTTTTACCGCATACACACTGAAAAAAGACATCAACAGTGCACCAGAGAAAGAATACACATGGTGAACAAACAAAACGCTAAGCCTCTCATAGCAAAGAAACGCAAAGTAGAACTTAATTTCTAAAAAATAGCATTTCTGGGATGGGGTGAAACTATTACTGACACGATGGAAACTTCAATTTATAGATTTCTGGAAGGTAATTTAGCAATATATATTTAAATCCTCAGAATGACTATCCAAAATTCCACTGCTAAGAATCAACCCTAAATAAACTAAAAAGATACACATATTCATGTACAAGAAGATTAATTAATCCTAGAAGTGTAAGATGATTAACTGCAGAACTGCTTATAATAAAAATCCAGGTAGCCCATATTAATTGGCTTACACTATACTTGGTGCTATTATAATTACTTGACATGTTATTAGCTCATTTAACCTTCATGACAACTCTATAGGGTAAGAAATCTTGTTAGCATCATTTTGTACATGAGGAAATTAAGGCACAGAAAGGTTAGGTAATTTGTCTCAGATCACAGAGCAAGCCGATAACAAAGCCAGATCGGAACCCAAGATACCCAGGGCCAGAGCATGCATGCTTTATCACCATGCTGTTTGGCCTCCCTTCTTGATAATAGCAAAAAGTTTTTTAAATGTCCTTCCTTATGTGAAAAAAAAGTAACTTTTAAAAAAGGGTTGAGGGTGGGGTTAGTAGCCATCAAAATGACCTAGAATGAGTTAAAAATGTAGAATGGCACATTCATACAGTGGTGAACGGTGTGGCCATCACAATCCCTTGAGACGCGCTGAGTAAAAAGAGCAGGGTATAAAACTGGATGGTAGGATCTACCCCCTAAACCAATGTCATGTGGAAGAAAGAGATGATCACTTTTGCCTGGTTCTAGGGGACAGAGAAAGAGCTCAAACATCCACAAACCTGTGGTCTTCTCAGTAAACACGACTTTGGACTCAGCCGTAAAGTTCTGCCCCGTGAGGATCATTTGCTGGCCGCCATAGACCAGGCAGCTGTCCGTGTCTTGTCTTTCAACCATGGGCAGCTCGTGAGCAGATCGCTGGGCTGCAAGCAAAAGAGAAAGGTCATTGTGATGAGGGAATGTCTGCTCAAACTCGGAGGTCTGATTTCATGGTACTGAGATATGACATGCTCTGCCCACCTGTGTCACCTGTTGTTACCTAAAATGTGGAACCATCACCCTTGACAATCAATGACTTTAAAAATGTTATGCCTTGTGAAAGCTCTCTAAGTCATTTGAGCTAATTTTCTCCTAACGACACATTTCGTTTTCATGAATCAAGGGACAGAGGCCTGTTCTCCTTATAGGAAGCCTATTGTCCTTATAAGGAGGACAGGTAAATGAGAATTTGTTTTCTTCATCCTTTTACAAAGGGACAGGCAAATAAACTTCTTTATCAGAGGTTTCCTGTGGTAAAGTACATCCTTTTTGTACATTTAATGTCAGCCAAAACTTGAAGGCATCATGTATGCTAAATGTAGGATATAGTACCTGAAGGATTCAGACATATTGACTTTGGAATTCATGCATGATACTTAATACAGTCTTTAAGACATCCATAATCTACCCCCATGATGTCCTTTTCTAGAACTCTCCCTCATTCACTCTGCTCCAGCCACACTTCTAGAACATTCTGTCTCTCAGACATACTCAGTACACTCCTACCTTTGAGCATCTGCCCCTTTTAGTGTCTCTCTTCCCCAGTTACCTGCATGGCTCCTTCTCCACTTCCTGCAGGTCTCCACTCAGCTGTCACCTCTGAGGCTTGTTTAACCCATTCCACCCCCTCCCGCAGGTAAAGCAGCAGTACCCAGCCCTGTTTCCTCTCTCTCATTCTCTGTCACCTTTGCTTTCTCTGTCCTACTTTGCTTTTCTCCAAAGAGCTTTTCACTTTCAGATACATTATATGTAGCTCGTACTGGTTTATCTTCTTTCATCTTTCCCCCTAGCATGTAAGCCCAGGAAGGAGGGGCTTTGCTTTTGGGTACTGCCGTAAGCCTATGGTACCAAGAACCTAGGAGGAGGATTTAGTGGTGGGTGGGTGGGTGAGTGAGTGGGTGGATAGATGAGTGGATGGGCAAGTTGGTGGATGGACGGGTGAGTGGGTGGACAGGTAGGTGGGTGGATGGATGGATGGACAGGTGAGTGGATGGATATGGATATGTCTGTATTTCCCAATATGTATTCTCAATACATCTACTTTATCTATGTCCTCATCTATATTTGTAATAAATGAAAAATAGAGGAACAGGACAGGCCCCGGCTAAGCGCTAAACCAGAATGCTATACTTGAATGCTCACAGCAACCCTCTGAGGAAGGAAGTATTAAAATGATTCCCATTTAACTGGGGAGAAAAGCAAAGCTAAGGAAAGTGACGTCATCGCTTAGCCACGGGTACATGGGGAAGCTTAGATCTGAACCCTCAAAAACAGGTTTCTCCAGCTCCAGAGCCCAATCTCTTAGGCTAACTAGCCAGCCACCCCTTATTGCAGAAGGCAGGCTGCAGAAAAGAATGAAGACCTGCTCCAGCCACCTTCCCAGGGCAAGCAAGAAACAGATCCCAGCCAGAGCCAGGGCCCGCCTCCTCAGGCCTCTCTCCTTCCAGCGTGGGCCAGGAGGCTGGGCCCACCCCCTGGGGTGAGTCAGTCTGAGCTCTTGGCACTCCTCCCAAAGCCCAAAGAACTGGGCAGAGAGCCAGCCCCTTCCATGCCAGGAATCTGAGGACCTCCCCATCCGGGAGCCTGGGCAGCAACCGCGTGAGGCCCGCGGCCCAGTTCTAACCCTTCCCTCCTGCCTTGCCCGGGCCTCCAGGCCGCCGGCATCCCCCTGCATCTGCTGGAACCACTTGATGGAGCAACAATGCACTTGGCAACATTTCAGGAGTCGCCACGCACCAGCCAGAGGCTTCCAGATTCTCCACCTTGAAAGTGCCACCCAGCAGCGACTCAAACAAATCCGCCAGTGGCTTTTCCCATCCCCAGCTCAGCCCAGGCACCCTCTGTTTCCAGAGGCCCACCTGCCAGCGCTGCCCCAGGGGCTGCTGGCTGCAAAGATAGATGACAAAGACCCCTCCGCAGAAGCTGCTACTCTGTTCCACGTGGGCTGAGTTATTAATCCTTTCAATATCAAAGTTTTGTGATGACTTCCTAATTCAGCTGCCACGAATCGAGATTTATTAGCAGCAAGAATAGCAGCTGCAGGTCCCCAGCATTGAAGATCTGCCTTTGATGAAACTGGGGAGCAGCTGGGGGCTTTTGGCCCCGGGGCTGGGTGGGGCAGTGGCAAGAGCATCCCGCCCATTTTACAGGTGGAAAGCCTGAGTCATCGCTACTGGGGAAGCCAGCCCAGGGCTTGCAGCCAGGAGGGCTGGGCAGTGGAAGGGGCTGCAGGCTCTCAGCGCTGGGCGGGAGGTTGGCTCGGACAGTTGGGCTGTGAATCACCGCATGCTGCTGTGAACACAACTCCTGTCTTTCCTACGGCAGCCTCACTGCTTCTCCCTTCAAAGCCTCACAGTCTCAGCAACCAACAAATCCAGGCCTTGCCAAGTCTGCATTTCCTACCTCCCTACCTGAAGGAAAACTTTAACGAAAATTTAAAGAGATAGCAAAAAGAGAAAACAGTCACAGTCCAGTCCAGCTGCCTATAGGCCATTAGCTATATTCTAGTCTCACAACTCAAAGTGTGGGCCAGGGGCATTGGCATCAGTGGAAAGCTTGTTAGACACACAGTACACCTCAGGCCCCACCTCAGACCTACCGAGCCCAGATCTGCAGTTTAACAAGGAACCCATGTGATGCTTGTACTCTATCAAGTTTGAGAAGCACTGCTTAGCCCTGGCCAATTAGAATGGGAAGTTAAAAATACACCCAGCAGGGCACAGTGTCTCATGCCTGTAATCTCAGCACTTTGGGAGGCTGAGGTGGGTGGATCACCTGAGGCCAGGAGTTTGAGACCAGCCTGGCCAACACAGTGAAACCCCGTCTCTACTAAAAAATACAAAAAAGCTGGGCTTGGTGGCAGGCGCCTGTGATACCAGCAACTCAGGAGGCTGAGGCAGGAGAATCGCTTAAACCTGGGAGGCAGAGGTTGCAGTGAGCCGAGATTGTGCCATTGCACTCCAGCCCAGACAACAGTGTGAGACTCCATCTCAAAATATATATATATATATATATTATATAAAATAAATATATATTTTATTTTATATATATACACACACACATATGCTGACACCCAGGCCCTCCCTATTTTTTTTTCAGGCATGGTCTTGCTCTGTCGCCCAGGCAGGAGTACTGAGGTTGCATCATGGCTCACTGCAGCCTCCACCTCCTGGGCTTAAGTGATCCTCCCACCTCAGCCTCTGGAGTAGCTTGCACTACAGGTGTGTGCCACCATATCCTGATAATTTTTGTAGAGACAAGGTTTTGCCATGTTGCTCAGGCTTGTCTTGAACTCCTGGGCTCAAGCAATCTGCCTGCCTCAGCCTCCCAAAGTGCTGGGATTATAGGTGTGAGTCACTGTGTCCAGCCCAGGGCCCAATTCTAAAGCAAGGCTTCTCAACCTTGGCACTACTGCCATTTGGAGCAGGATAATTCTTTGTCATCAGCAGGCAGGCGGTGTCCTGTGCATTGTACAATGTTTAGTAGCATCCCTGGGTTCTACCTATCGGATGCCAGGAGCACCCCACTCCCCCCAACCCCCAACAACCAAGACTGTCTCCAGACAAGACTGGATATCCCCTGGGCAAGAGGGTGCAAAGTCATCCCTGGTTGGGAACAGCTGTTCTAGAAATTCTGACTTAAATGGTCTGAGGATAGGACTCTAGCATCAGTTTTATCTTTTAAAAAAATATTCAAATGATTCCAACAGGCCACAGCCAGGTTTGATCTGTGGTACCACTGCTGTAGGGTAATACAGGTCCCTGGGAGCAGCAAGAGAATACATCATTAACTGCTGCTCGGGCTCTGGGGTCAGAAAGCCATGGTTTTCAGCCCTACATCTGCCATCCCTGCTCTGTGACCCGGGGCAAGCCATTTCACCTCTCTGAGTCACAGATGTGTCCTCTGTAAAGTCATAACAGTACCTGCCCTCATGAGTCTGCTTCCAGCAGTACAAGATCCTGCGTATAAATATATGGACGTGGTCAGTACATGGATGGTAAAATATTAAATATCAACCCAAATGGTCATCCATGGATACATGGATAAACAAAGCATGGTATATCCATGCAGAATATTACTCGGCCACGAAAAGGAATGAAGTGCTGATTCCATGCCATGACATGGACTTTGAAACCATCAAGCAAAGTGAAAGAAGCCAGACACAAAAGGACCCATAGCATACAATCCCATTTATGTAAAACAGCCAGAACAGGCTGACACAGAGAGATGGAGAGCAGACTGAGGCTTGCTGGGGGCGGAGATTCGGCAGTGGCTGCTAATGTGTGAGGTATTTCTTTTTATGGTGATAAAGTTCTGCAGGCCAGGTGCTGTGGCTCACACCTGTAATCCCAACATTTTGAAAGGCCCATCATTTTGATTACCTGAGGTCAGGAGTTCAAGACCAGCCTGACCAATATGGTTAAACCCTATCTCTGCTAAAAAATACAAAAACTAGCTGGGCGTGGTGGTGTGCACCTGTAATCTCACCTACTCAGGTGGCTGAGGCAGGAGAATCGCTTGAACCCAGGAGGTGGAGGTTGCAGTGAGCCAAGATCACGCTACTGCACTCCAGCCTGGGTGACAAAGCAAGACTCCGTCTCAAAAAAAAAAAAAAAAAAAAAAATTCTGCAACTACAGAGTAGTGGTAGTTGCACAATATTGTAAATGTACTTTATACACTGAACTGTATACTTTAAAAAAGTTAAAATGGTAAATTCCATGTATGTTTTACCACAATATGAGAAAGCTTCCTATATAAGGCAAACCAGCCCATGGCTAGCACCCGCAGCTAGCACACAGTAACAGCTCTAGACGTTACAGTCTTTGCTATCATTGACTTTCAAAAATGCCCCTCTTTTTCTTGCTATTTTCAAAATATTTTCTTATTTATTTGTTTAAACCCTTAAATCATAGCCCTACGGCAAGGAAGACACTATTACTCCCATCTAGACAGGAGAAGACAGATGCTCCGGGCTCAGCTTCAGTGACGGGCAGTACCTGCCCTTGGTGAAGGCTGTGGTGTTGGATACCGCCTGGGTGATCCTTGTAGGGGTTTTCATAGCTTCGAGCCTCAGTCTTCCCATCTGTAAAATGGGGCTGTTAATACGCCCACTTGACAGGTTATCAGTAGGATGAAATAAGTTCATCAAAAGCATGTCTGGCTTAATTAACATTGGTCAGCAAGCTTAGCAACACCAAAAGCTGTAGATTCTGAGAGGCTGTATGTACCAGCCACAGTGTTGCCTTATGTTAGATATTTCACCATATATGTACCACACATACCCATGTGTATCACCCCTATGGTCACTGCTATTCTTGGTGGATCCTGAGCCATAACCCAGGTTTCTTCTTCTTTTAACAAAGACTGGGTCTTGCTATGTTGCCTAGGCTAGTCTCAAATACCTGGGCTCAGGCGACCCACGTCTTGGCCTTCCAAAGTGCTGGGATCATAGGCAAGAGCCACTGCACCCCACCTGGGTTTCTTGACCCTAACTGCCAGTGTTTCTCAAAGTGGGACTCCCAGGTCACCTGCGGCAGAATCTGCCCCACCAACCCAGGGTCAGAAGGTGCCAGATAAAAATGCAGAAGCCACATGCCTGACCCGCTGTGCCCAAATCTCTAGGGCAAAGGCCAGACATTTGCATTTTAACAATCTTTCCAGGTGACTTGTCACGCACATTTGTTTAAGAGCCAAGTTGTACACTTAAGAGGCCACCTGAGGCTGGGGAACTCCTCCAGGGCAGGCTCCAGTCCTCAGAGAACCCAGAGGCAAAGCAATTAGCTTTTGAAAGAGGAACTGAAGCCAGCGCACAGCAGCCCAAATTACCCTCCTGGGTTCTACTTCACTATTGCTCTCTGATGCAACCTCCATCACTTATGGCTGCTAATTGGGGTGACAGGTCCAGGGCAGGAGGGCTCTCAGGAGGCCCAGCGGGGCGCCCAGCCTTGCACCCAGCCTCCTCATCAGCCCACTCTGACTCCCATTCATTTCTGAGACTGCAGACAACCCAAACTGCACCGCCTGCACTTTTCCAACCAAACCAGGGGCCTTGCTTTTAAAGTCATCTTTGAGAGCCTGGCTCTGGCCTACAGGTAAAGTCTTGACCTCTGCTCCCGCTTAAGCTTCAAGGAGGCCCCTGCAAAGTGACTTCCCCAGGCTTCCCTCCTGCCCCTGGATTCTGGCACATCATAAAGTGGCTGGGGGCTCTTGTATTTTACGAGCTCTGAATCAACAGGACGCTGTTGGTTTAACCAGTTTGGGTGTTTACTTTCTCTTGCAACAGTGCCCACCTGCAGCAGAGCAGCCGCCACTGCCAAGGCTCAGCAAAGAAAACACACCAGCACGGGGTACCCCATATCAGCCCAAGCGGGCCTGCAAATGGGATGTTATTGCCTGACTGTCTGAAATTCACTGTCAAGTCAGGTGGCCAATTACGATCAATCCAAGAACTCAAGAGAGGCTGGTTAGAAATTTACTCCTGCAGAAAGGGCGGTTCTGCTAATAACAGCAGAGAGGCTGGGCATGGTGGCTTACCCCCTGTAATCTTAGCACTTTGGGAGGCCAAGGTGGGCAGATCACTTGAGGTCAGGGGATCAAGACCAGCCTGGCCAACGTGGCAAACCCCATCTCTAGTAAAAATACAAAAGAAGTTAGCTGGGTGCGGTGGTGTGCGTCTGTAATCCCAGCTACTTGGGAGGCTGAGGCAAGAGAATTGCTTGAACCTGGGAGGTAGAGGTTGCAGTGAGCCAAGATTGTGCCTCTGCACTCCAGCCTGGGTGACAGAGCAAGACTGTCTCAAAAATAAAAATAAATTTAAAAAATAACAGGCCAGGTGCAGTGGCTCATGCCTATAATCCCAGCACTTTGGGAGGCCAAGGTGGGCGGATCCCCTGAGGTCAGGAGTTTGAGACCAGCCTGGCCAACATGATGAAGCCCCATCTCTACTAATAATACCAAAAAAAAAAAAAAATTAGCTGGGCATGGTGGCACATGCCTGTAATTCCAGCTACTCGGGAGGCCAAGGCAGCAGAATTGCTTGAACCCGGGAGGCAGAGGTTGCAGTAACTGAGGTGGTGGCACTGCACTCCAGGCTGGGTGACACAGTGAGACTCTTGTCTCAAAAAAAAATAAATAACAGCAGACAATTCCAAATGCCACAGAGACTACCGATCGCAGGCACATCATATACACATTTTTTTAAATATTATAAACCACCCACACCATGAAGCAATTTAGCGTTCGTGGGTAAAAGTAACATTCTAATTTTGGGACTTTAAGCAAGTCACTTAATTTCTTTGCCTCTGTTTTTCACTTATAAAATGGGAATGATCGCAGCACTCACCTCACTGGGCTGCCTGCAGATTACATGAGCTAATGCATGAACTGCATGGCATCTCATCAGCGCTGAATGAATGTTAGCTGTGTTTATTTTTTATTGCTAAACTTCATGAGGCCCAAAGCAGGAATCACTCCCATGTTTGAGTTGAAGACACTGATGCTCCCAGAGGAGAAGGAAGAAGCCTGGGAGCTCACAACAAACAGAAAGGCAGAATCTGGACCGACAGTGTGGGAGTCCACTACCCCATGGGCCCCCTCTGCAGTGAAATGGAGGACTTCGTGGGAAAGCCACCAGCCAGCCCAAGCAAGAAGGGTCCTCCCATTGGTCATCACTCTGGCCCAAGCACCGAGCAACCCTGGCCTCGGCGCTCCAACTGCTGTAAGCCCTTCTTGTCTCTGTATCAGGCCCCATCCTTGGCTGTGAGCCTGGTCTGGCTGGGCCTGGCTGGGCCTGGCTGGGCCTGGCTTGGCCCAGAATGTGCTGCTGACTCAGGCATCTCCCGGGAGAGGCTGTGAGCAGGGCCAGCAGACAGCCCCCTCAGCCTCCACTCTGGCTGCTCCCCGGGTCTTCCCTGGGAAGTGGGAGAGGGGAGGGGAACCAAAGTCTCCCTTCCTGTGAGGCTCACCTCTTTGAGGGAGCCACTAAGGTCCACAGCAAGCGAGTGGGGTCTGATGTGGGCAAATGCATGGGACACACAGTGAGTGACAAAGTTCGGCCTGTTGTCCTTATAAGGAGGACAGGTAAATGAGAATGTATTTTCTTTATCCTTTTATAAAGGGATGGGCAAATCAACCTCTCGGTAAGAGGCTTCCTTTGTTAAAGTAATCAACCTCTCGGTAAGAGGCTTCTTTTGTTAAAGTATATCCTTTCTTTGCACATTTGATGTCAGCCAAAACTTTGAAGGCATCATGTATGTAGGATAAAGGTGGTGGCTCATGCCCTCATCCCAGCACTTTGGGAGGCTGAAGTGGGTGGATCACGAGGTCAGGAGTTCGAGACCAGCCTGACCAATATGGTGAAACGCTGTCTCTACTAAAACATACAAAAATTAGCCGGGTGCGGTGGCACAAACCCGTAGTCCCAGCTACTCGGGAGGCTGAGGCAGGAGAATCACTGGAACCCATGTGGCCCAGGTTGCAGTGAGCTGAGATCGAGTCACTGCACTCCAGCCTGGGTGACAGAGCAAGACTCAGGCTCAAAAAAACACAGTTCTAGCTGTGGACCTCAATGTGGGGCCCCTCCTGGAGACTTTGCTCTCTCATCTGCTCCACAGGACATCAGGTAGAGCAGAGCTGCTGGGCCTCCTCCCACCAGATCCTCACTCTACCGTGCCAATGTACTAACAGGCACCCTCTTCAGAATATTCCCAGATCCAATGTGAATATTCTTACTGATCCAGAATTTACAGCCAAACCCTGAGGAGCGCTGGATCACTGAGGAACCCAGGCAGCCTGGATGGAGAAAAGAGCACGGCTTTCACCCCAGCTCTGCCCCTGCCTTGCCAGCCGTGGGACTGCAGCAAGTCGCGTATCCTCCAGAGCCTCAGCCTGCAAGCACACACGCCCTGCCATGGCACTTTTCTGTGCCCCCATCACCGGCATGTAGTAAAAGCTTCTGAACAAATGAAATGAGCAAGCATTTAAGATGGGCCTTCTGAGGTTATGATGAGCCTGGAAATGAATTGACCTAAGTGCATCTGTGGGCATACCGTAGGTGTTCATAAGGGCACTCTGCCTTCCCAGCTCCCTCATAATTAGCACAGTAAAGAGCCGGGCAGGTAACTATTTCAATCAGCAGAGAAGCCACCCCAATCCTGGGCTTTCCAAAGAAACGACTTGCCTCCACTCATCAGCCAGCCCACGCCACTGGCCAGATCACTATCTACGTTCCTTCCTAGCAGCAGGGTGTGCGGTAGGCTGTCTGCCCTCCTGGAACAATGAATGTTTGCTCAATTCTCACACCTGCCTACTGCTGCCTGGGCTTCAGACTCCTGCAGTGACAAGGTGGCAGCCGGTGTATGTAAAGCCTACTTTGCAGAACTACGCGAGGGCTTCAGGCAAGACAATGAGATCCGTCCACAGTGGGCCACCACAAGGGAGGCACTTGAGTTACCCTGTGGGATCATGGCTGGCACTTACTGTGCGAGACACACATGCATTTAGCCACCACCCCGAAGGAGGTACTTCTTCCCATGTTACAGATGGGGAAACTGAGGCATGGAGTATTTAAGTAACTTCCCCAGCCAGTAAGTGGCAGAGGCAGGATTCGAACCCAAGCTGCCTGCTCCAGAGCCCACACTCCTAACTACCATGCTAAACTGCTTCTCCCCATCATGGGGTTTCCCGCCATTTCTAAAATAGGGTTTCTTGGTCACTTGCCTTGGAGAGCAGAGGCGGACAAAGGCCTGGCCAGCCTGCTCTCTGCTCCATGCTCCAGTTTCATCCAAGATTCATCACTACAGGATCTTGAGGGAGACAACCTAGTCCCAGTCAGGGATGGGGGTAGATCGGGCAGGTGTCCACAGCCCCCTAGAGGCCCCTGAACTGGTCTCTGATTTATAATGAGATGATGCCACCCTTTGGGTTTCTAGCTGGAATTAATCTATCACTCCATATGGAGCTCAGCCTTGATTCCCTGCAGCTCGGTGGGATGCGATGTGTCACCGCTGGCTTGGCCCATCATTAGCGGGATGGCCGTGGGCAAGCTCACTTCTCTGTGCTACAGTTTTTCCAGCCTGTTCTCATGCTGACCCAGCCACAATACAGAAGGTGCTTGATGCACAGTGAGTGATTAATAATGGTTCATTTCTCTACACTTCTTCCCTGTCCTGTCCCTCTCATCATCTTTCTTCCCTCATTCTGCCTTCAGGTATTGATTAGCACCTACTACATGCTAGGCTGTGTGCTAAATGAATATTAAAAGAGAAATTATGGCTGGGTGCGGTGGCTTAGTCCTGTAATCCCAGCGCTTTGGGAGGCTAAGGAAGGTGAGTTTGAGATTAGCCTGACCAACATGGCGAAACCCTGTCTCTACTGAAAATACAAAAATTAGCCGGGCATGCTAGTGCATGCCTGTAACCTCAGCTACCTGGGAGGCTGAGGCACAAGAATCGCTTAAACCCGGGAGGTGGAGGTTGCAGTGAGCCAAGGTCACACCTGAGACTCCATCTCAAAAAAAAAAAAAAGAAAAGAAAAGAAATTACATCATGTCAGCCCCCTACTTGGAACCCACAGCTTCCCATCTTAGAATAAAATCCAAATTCCCTAGCTTGGGCTCAGACCTCCGACCCCTCGACCCACCTGTAACTCTCTACACGGTTTCCCCAGGTACCTTTCTCCTCCCTGGAGACCCTGAGCTCATCCCTGCCTCAGGACCTTTGTACTGGCTGCACCTTCACCTGAACCGATCACTCAGGTCCGGGTGGACAAGCCCCATCCTCACCGGGGCCTTCCCGGATGGGAACGACACACATGCATTTAACCAGCCTGACCAACACGGTGATGCTGCTGTTCCCACACCCCAAGCTACCAGCCCGTGGTCCTTGTTATTTTTGTCATGACACTTGGCCCTCCAATGCCGTCTTTGCTTGTTGACTGTCTGTTTTCCCCACTAGAATGTAACCTTTGTGAGGGCAGGGACTTTGTTTTGTTCAGTGCTGTATCCCTAGTCCCTGGAACAGTATATATCACATGCCAAATGTATTTTTAGTTGAAAGAATAAATATTGGGAGGCCCACAATAATGACATGAGTCATTTCCGCCTCCGGCAGGAGCAGGTAAACAAGATGAGCGTTTCCGATTCACAAAGCGAAGCACAGTCAACACGCCATTGCGGCCTCCCTACTTCTATTGTTGTGAGATGGAGTCTCACTCTGTTACCCAGGCTGGAGGGCAGTGGTGCAATCTCGGCTCACGACAGCCTCCGCCTCCCAGGTTCAAGTGATTCTTGTGCCTCAGCCTCCCAAGTAGCCGGGATTACAGGCATGTGAACTACCACACCCAGCTAATTTTTGTATTTTTACTAGAGACGGGGTTTCGCCATGTTAGCCAGGCTGGTCTCAAACTCCTGACCTCAACTGGACTGCCCACTTCTGCCTCCCAACGTGCTGAGATTCCAGGCATGAGTCACCACATCCGGCCCGGGCCTCCCTAATTCTAGGGTTTCCTGAAGCAATTGCTGCGTTAGCACCCAACTCCCAACCTGACCCAGGAGCGTGAAGTGTGGGATAAAATGGAAGATATGCAGAAAGCCTCAGGGTCATAGGTTTTCTAATCTTTCGCTTTCAGAAAAAAAGGCATAAGAAATAGTTAAATTTCCATTGGGAAAACAATGGAGCTGGACCCTACCCCACATCATACGCGAAAACCAGCCTGCAGGGGATCATAGCCACAGACATGAAACCAGAACCGAAAAGCTTCCAGAAGAAAATGTAAGAGAATGTCTTTGCTGCCTTCAGAGAGGCAGAGATTTCCTGGAAGAATGCAAAAGGCACTAATCCTAGAAGAAAGAAAATGACAAATTTGACTTCATCAAAATAAAACATTGATGTTCATAAAAAGACACCACCTGGGCCAGGCACAGTGGCTCACACCTGTAATCCCAGTACTTTGGGAGGCCAAGGCAGGCAGATCACCTGAGGTCAGGAGTTTGAGACCAGCCTGGCCTATATGGTGAAACCCCATCTCTATTAAAAATACAAATATTAGCCAGGCATGGTGGCAGGCGCCTGTAATCCCAGCCACTCGGGAGGCTGAAGCAGAAGAATCAGTTGAACCCAGGAGGCAGAGGTTGCAGTGAGCCGAGATTGCGCCATTGCACTCTAGCAGGGGTGACAAGAATGAGTCTTTGTCTCAAAAAAAATAGACACTACCTGAAAATAAACAGGTAAGCCACAGATAGGGGGAAAATAGACACAAATCTGATAAGGACTTACATCCAGAATATATAAATAACTGATGCATATTAACAATAAAAATATAAATAACACAGTTAAAAAACAGGCAAAGAGTTGAAGATACATAGGCCAGGTGTGGCGGCTCACACCTGTAATCCCAGCACTTTGGGAGGCAGAGGCAGGTGGATCACCTGAGGCCAGGAGTTCGAGACCAGCCCGGCCAACATGGTGAAACCCCATCTCTACTAAAAATACAAAAATTAGCTGAGCATGGTGGCGGGCGCCTGTCATCCCAGCTACTCCAGAAGCTGAGGCAGGAGAATCGCTTGAAGCTGGGAGGTGGAGGTTGCAGTGAGACCAGATTGTGCCATTGCACTCCAGCCTGGGGGCCAAGAGCAAGACTCCGTCTCAAAAAAATAAAATAAAAAAGACACAGATAGCCAACAAGCACTTGAATCATGAGTCATTCGGGAAATGCACATTAAAACCACAATGAGATCCCATTTTACACTCATTAGAAGGGCTAAAATTTAAAAGACTGACAATACCAAATATTGGTGAGGATGCAGAGCAACTGGAACTCTCATCCATTCTTGTTCAGAGTGGAAAATGACGTTGAAAGGACATAAATAAAAACATACAGAGAGTGGAAATTGATGTTGAAAATATGTAAATAAAAACAAACACATGCAAGTCCATTCCTAGGTCATTTACCCAAGAGAAATGAAAGCATTTGCTCACAAAAGGACTTGAATAGGAATGTTCACAGGAGCCTTATCTATAAACTCAAGCCCTGGGAACAGACCGCATGTCTACCAATGGTATATAAACAATTGTTATATTCATGCAATTGAATAGAGCTCAGCAATAAATAGGAACACACGACTGAACCACAGCACAGCAGTGACAGATCTCAAAAATAACATGCTGAGCAAAACAGCCAGACCCAGAAGGGTACACACTGCATTCATTCCATTCTATAAAGTTCTAGAACAGGGAAGATTAATCAGCAGTGATAGAAATCAGAACAGCAGCTACCTCCGTGTGTGGGCTTGAGAAGGAGGCCTTGGCTGAAGGGACGCAGGGAACGTTCAGAACTGCAGGAAGTGCTCTGTGTCTTGAGTGGTGGTTACGTGGGTATATGCGATTGTCAAAAGTCACTGAACACTTACAATCTGTGCAATCTACTTTATCTTAATTATACCTCCGTTAAAAATATATATGTCACAAAGAGAGGCAGAGAGGGAAAAGAGCATGTGAGAAAATCCATTTTCTAACCCACACCCCATACCCACCCCGCAAGCCCTGCAAAATGAACAAAATGAATTGACATTCTGTGTCCCCCGCTGGCAGTGACTGCTGTGAAACGGCTTTAGGTGTTTTCTGAAATACACTGAGCAGAGAGGCCCATCTGCTGGGCAGGGAGCAAGCCGGGGGACTTGGGCAGAGCTGCCTGGAGACATGGCTGGAAAGGTTCTGGTAACTTCTCACAGGACCAGGTGTGTGCCTGTGGACATCTCCCGTCTCATTGCAGCCCTTTTCTCCCCACGGGGAAGAGTGGAAACGCAGTCTAGAGACTGTCACTCCCGTGCTGAGCCCCGGTCAACACCGCCTGGTTTAGTCTTTATAGGACAGAGCCTGATAAGTAAATTGGGCTGTCAGAGCACAAAGGTGAGAACCCCATGCCATGTGGGGTCAGGGAATGCTTCCTCCTCAAGGACTCATCTAAATAGGGGTCTTGGATGAGGAGGGGTTAGCCACGCCTCTGAGGGATGGGGAGGGGTGCGCTCCAGATAAGCATCTCCCTAAGTCTGCCCTACATCAGAATCACCAGGAGACCTCTGAAAGCCCCCATGCTCAGGTCACATCCTGACAACCAATGCGGAGTCTCCGGGGTGGGACCAGGACATCAGTATTTTTTTTTTCCTTTTCCAAAACAGTGTCTTTGTCATCCAAGCTAGAGTACAGCGGTGCAATCTCAGCTCACTGCAGCCTCGACCTCCCGGGTCCAAGTAATCCTCCCACCTCAGGCCCCCAAGTAGCTGGGACTACAGGCACGCACCAGCAAGCCTGGCTAACTGTTTTGTTGAGATGGTTTTCACCATGTTGGTCAGGCTGGCCTCCAACTCCTGACCTCAAGCGATCCTCTGGCTTCAGCCTCCCAAAGCGCTGAGATTACAGATGTGAGCCACCAAGCCTGGCCTGGCATCAGTATTTTTTAATACAACTCCCAGGTAATACTAACATCCAGGCAAGTTTGAGAACTATGTTCTGGGTGGAGGTGACAGTGTGCAAAAGCCAAAAAGAGAAAGATCCCAATGCCTTTGGGAACTCAGGAGCAGACAGGAACGGAAGCCAAGAAATGCATTTGAGGAAGTGTAGTGGGTTACACAGTACCCCCGACCTGACTCCTCCTCCCTGCAAACTTCACATCCACCCACAACCTCAGAATGTTCCTGATTTGGAACCAGACTCTTTGCAGACATAATTAAGGTAAGAATGGAGACGAGATCACCCTGGATTAGCTCTGAATTCATTAAGTGCATCCTCATAAGCAACAGAAAAAGACACACACAGAGACCCAGAGAGGGCCACGTGCAGACAGAGGCAGAGCCTGGAGCACGACAACCACAAGCCACGGAAGGCCAGGGAGACCAGCAGGCACCGAAAGCTGGCGGGGATGGCACAGGCAGTTTCTCCCCTGGGTCTCCAGCAGGGACCAACCCTGCCGACACCTTGATTTCCGACTTCAGGCCTCCAGGGCAGTGAAAAAATCCATTCCTGTTGTTTGAAGCCACCTGGTTTGTGGTCATTGGTTATGACAGCCTAGGAAACTAACATAAGAGGGAAGCAGGTGCCAGCTCTACCCCCACAGGGAAATGAGTTGAAGCTGATCACACCTAGGAGGCTGGGCTCAGGCAGGGAAGGAGGCTGAGCAGGAGGAGAGGGGAACTGTTCCATGCCAAGTGGAGAAGGGAGGGCAGGCCCCGCAGCTGCCGTCTCTCATGGGTAGGCTTGTTGTTGGGAAAGACGGGGTGTTCCCTCTGATCTCTTCCATACTCCCAGGGAAGTGGGAAGTGCGGTTATCTACATGGGGTGGGAAGAAGTGGAGGTGGCATTCAGAGACTGGCAGACTGGAGAAGGGTCAAGTCAGTCTTCCCGAGAATAAGGAAAGGAGTAGTAGAGGCAGCTGGAGGGATCCCCTTGGCAATGCTGAAGCCGTAGTGGAAACAGGAGACCGAAACACAAGGGTGCCAGTCTGCACAAAAGTGAGATTGGGGCTCTGGCCAGCTGGCATGCAAAGAAACATAAGCCACCTGCGCTTTGAGCAAATCACTTCACCTTCCAAAGAACAGCCTCTGGTAGTTTGTTCATGTTGTTTCTGTTAGCATCTGAAAACTTACCCTTGATCCCTAAGACAGTACGTAAAATGCACCTCCAGCCAGGCGAGGTAGCTCATGACTGTAATCCCAGCACTTTGGGAGGCCAAGGCGGGCGGATCACAAAGTCAGAAGTTCGAGACCAGCCTGGCCAACATGGTGAAACCGCATCTCTACTAAAACTACAAAAATTAGCTGGGCATAGTGGCTGGCACCTGTAATCCCAGCTACTTGGGAGGCTGAAGCAGAAGAATCGCTTGAACTTGGGAGGTGGAGGTTGCAGTGAGCCAAGATCATGCGACTGTACTCCGGCCTGGGTGACAAGAGGGAGACTCCATCTCAAAAAAAAAAAGAAAGGCATCTCCAAAGTAAATAAATTAGCCTTGCAAATAAGTACCAGCCCACGAAGTGTTTTTCTCACCAACTCACTCTATCTGTCATTGAGACTCTGGCTTAGTCAGTACACACTGTCTAAGGGTATGCTGTCATTAGTCAGTAACAATTTATTGTACAATATTCTGCCAATGTATGTTATTGACTAATTGCCAATATGTATTTATTGACTATCTCCCTATGGATTATACAGTAAGTCAAGTAGTCAATAAATATTTATGGACCTACTGAGCACTGGTCTAGGGAAACGGAACAAAGAAGTAAATAAAAATGACAGAAAATTATTAGTGAGAACTAGAGGGGCCAACTGGTAGCTCAGCTTGCTATTGCAAGAAACGGTCGGTTATGAAAACCAGAAGAAGGGATTTCACAGAACCAGAAAGTTGGAGACTCTGGCTTTCCAACCTACCAAGTAAAAACAGGTGAATCACCTTACCAAGAAGTCTGTTTCCTTCTCTGTCAAAAGAAGGCAGGTGAATCAGACCAATGCCTTTTTAATAAGAAAAGAAAACCATTTTTGACATTCAAACAGCTTTCTAACACCCTGAAGATCTTGATGGAGGCACGCGTGGTTAAGTGATGATCCTCAAAGTCTTAGATCGACATAAGATAAGTTGCCTTGAGAAACCCAAAGAGAGAGAGGATCAGCGGCTCCTCTTCCCCACCTTGCTACAACCCCCAGCCCCATCCTGGAAAGTGAGTCATTTGCCAGAAAGAGGAGACCTTATCTGCTCAAAATCCCCCAAATCACTGCAAGTTTCCTTCCAAAAACATCTTGAGAGGTTCAAAACCAAGACCTGGGTGGGGTAGCCACCATGACCAGCATTTGGTGGACAGGAGTGGGGTCTGCTGAGCTGAGTAGGGGAATTCCATTATTTCTAGTAAAATGGTTTTCAACCTATGTTTGCCCTGGTTACCTACTTTTGGGTCTTTCTCTCCTAAGACCAGAACATAAACTCATCACCAATTCAGACTGACCCAAGAATTTCAGTCTGGACTCAAAGGCTGAAAGAAATCAGGTGACTCTTCATTCATTTCTAAAGACCAACCAAGACCAAGTTCTGGCCACTCTGCCGAAGAAGGGGCCATTCTCTCTCCTTCCTGGCTTTTCATCATGAGGGTTAGTCTTTCCCAACCTCTTCTGCAGAAAATACGCTTTCCTTTTGCATGTTAGTCTTAAAACTACCTCTGATTAACAGAAGCTATCTGCAGATTTTTTCTGACCCACAGAGTATTTTGATTTTGTTACCTTTTTTTTTTTCAATCAGGAGATTTTTTGGTTTATTTTTAAAAACCAAAAGATTTCCAGCTCCCTTTGATATACGCAGCAAAGCACCACGGCACATGTTTACCTATGTAACAAACATGCAGATCCTATACAGGTACCCTGGAACTTAAAATAAAATAGGCCAGACTCAGTGGCTCACGCCTATAATCCTACTTTGGGACTGAGGTGGGTGAGCACTCTGGGAGGCTCAGGTGGGTGGATCACCTAAGGTCAGGAGTTTGAGACCAGCCTGGCCAACATGGCGAAACCCCGTCTCTACTAAAAAATATAAAAAATTAGCCAGGCGTGGTAGCGGGTGCCTGTAACTCTAGTTACTCGGAGGGCTGAAGCAAAAGAATCGCTTGAACCCTGGAAGTAGAAGTTGCAGTGAGCCGAGATCACACCACAGCACTCCAGGCTGGACGACAGAGCAAGACTCCTTCTCGATAGAAAAATAAAATAGTAAAATAACCGAAATATTTGATGACATTGAGTCTGTGTTCCCACGTGGAAATAGTGGCTGCAGTTGAGTAGCAGCTGCACATTTCGGTGGGGAATGTCCCCAGTCTCCACTACTCCCCATGTCTAACACCCAACCTACCCCATTCATTTTCATCACCTCCCTGGCCTCTGTAGGAAATTGATTTTGTGACACCCAGTTATGGTAAAATCTCCAGCAAAAAGGAAAAAAAATTCCTGAACCATAACTTAATATGGAACATGATCATAACAACATAAAACAAAATGTTCTTCAAAGAAAGAGGCTAAAAAATAATAGAAATGGTTTTTTTTTCTGGAGTGATATTTATTTTTTTTCTTTTTATGCTTTTTTTTTTTTTGAGACAGGGTCTGACTCTGTCACCCAGACCGGAGTGCAATGGCATGATCCCAGCTCACTGCAACTTCCGCCTCCCAGGTTCAAGTGAAGATTCTCTTGCCTCAGCCTCCCGAGTAGCTGGAATTACAGGTGCACACCACCATGCCTGGCTAAGTTTCTATTTTTAGTAGAGACGGGGTTTCATCATGCTGGCCAGGCTGGTCTCAAACTCCTGACCTCAAGTGATCTGCCCGCCTAGGACTCCCAAAGTACTGGGATTACAGGCGTGAGCCACGGCGCCCGGCCTCTTCCTTATGCTTTTTAAAGTAACTTCTAAACTTTTGAACACTGAGCAGATAATAAGTGTTGTCACATCTAATTGCAAAAATTAACTGCAAAACCACGTTCAAGTACAGGTAGACTTTAAACTTAAGTATAAAGTACCTAAGAATGAGCTCGAAGCTACTACTTCTTTTGAAACCTGGTAGGCATGTGCCAGGTTTCTGCCCAGTGTCCTTCCAAATGGCTGACCTTAGTCACTTCATATTAGATTCTGAAAACCTTCTGCAATAATACAACTGTCTGTCTGGGTGTCCTTACCCTCTCCAGACTGTAAGCTCATTAAGGCCAGAGAAAGTGTCCTGCTCATGTCTGGATCCCCAACCCCTGGCACGGTACAGGATACAAAACAGACCTCAGTCAACATACAGAGACGGGCTATGCGTGGGGCACAGGGCCTGGCTCCTGCGTGCAAAAGCCCCAGTTCCAATCCCAACCCTGCCACTCTTTGGTTGTGTGCACAACTTATCCCCTTGTGACTCTACCTCCCCATCTGTAAAATGGGCACACTGACACCAGCTAGTGCCAGGGATTGCTGTGAATAGCCACGCTGAGCACTTAGCACTGTGACCAGGAGAGTCGAAGCTCAATGAGCGAGAGCTGCTGCAGTTTGTTATTCTTATTGAAAGAATAAAGGAGGAAAAGGAAAAAGGACACCATGTACAGCGAACTCACTCCAAATGCATCTGTCCTTTTAAGACCAGAACAATATTTACACATTTCAAGTCTTCTGAACAAAGCTATAGGCTACTTATTGGCCATATTATTTTTTAATTTCCTGTGAGGCCATGAAACCTTCCAGAAGTAAACAGAAGCAGCAAGAGAACACTTCAATGCGTTCGTCTCTGGCCCCTCTGGTCATCTCGGGCCAGCGTAACCCTGTGGGTCCCACACATTCCCACAGGCCACCCCAGGTACCTCCCCGAGAACACCCTGCTCCCGGGGGGAAAGCACACGGGCCCTAGCTTTCCAAAGAAAGATCTGGCCCCAGGGCCCAACTTACAGCACTCGATGGGGTTAGATGCAGTCTGCAAAGAGACGATCCTGCCACTGGACTCTGGGATGTGAACTCGGAAAACCAGCCTCACCCGCGTGTTCTTTCTTCCAATGTCCGTCTCACCTTTCCGCAGCTCAATGTCGGCGTTTCTAAGCTTCAAGATCCCTGCACAGTCGATGCTGCCAGGAGGTTAAGAACCCCATTGTCACCAACTATCTTCAGGAGCAGGAAAGATCACCCCCAAAGCTGCCTTAGGCACCCAAAATAATTCTATAGCCAGCCACTAGGGGAAACTGCCATATACCCACATAAGCATTTCAGCCGAGAATGTATACTAAGATGGGGGTAAAACACTTAACAAAGCAATTAGAGAAACTCCCTAGTGAAAATTACTTCTCTAGGGAGATTTTTCATGCCAACGCTTCTACTCAAAAATATCTGAAAAACTCTGTGTAACTGGGGAATATTGATGGTGGACTATTCAATAGGTAAGAGGAGTGAATCAACATGAAATCGCTTGAATTGAATAAATGCACTGTGGTTGTGCATGAGAGCATCCTTTTTCTTAGGAAAAGCATCCTGAAGTATTTAAAAGTAAAAGGGCATAAAGTCTGCAACAACCTCTCCAATAGTTCAGGAGAAAACGGAGAGGCGAGAGAGAAAGTGACAGAGCACGCGTCAAGCATGTCAATGCTTAGAAAATTGGAGGGAGCAGCATTCAGGAGTTGCACATTTCTTGCAGTATTTCTGTAAGTTTGAATTTATTTTCCCATCCAAAGGTTTTTTAACCCCAAAATGGGTGCAGTGGTTCCCAAATTTTAGCCACAAGCATATCAGCCTTGTGAATTTGGACCCTCTCTGCATGATTACTTAATGATCTCTCTAGTTCAAATCAATTTTTTAACTGTAAGCAAATTTAATCTGATCCCAAGCAATGTCATACAAAGATTCATGAATATTCTTCCTCCCGAAACACATGAAAATATTGACATATTATACTTTTTTAAAATTTTTGAGACAGATTCTCACTCTGTCACCCAGGCCGGAGTACAGCAGTGTGAGCTTGACTCACTGCAACCTTCACCCTTTGAGTTCAAGAGATTCTCCTGCCTCAGCCTCCAGAGTAGCTGGGACTACAGGTGCACACCACCATGCCCAGCTAATTTTTGTATTTTTAATAGAGATGGGGTTTCACCATGTTGGCCGGGCTGGTCTCGAATACCTGATCTCAAGTGATCCACCTGCCCCGGCCTCCCAAAGCACTAGGATCACAGGCGTGAGCCACTGCAACTGACCTCCATATAATACTTTTAAAATAGAAATATTTAAAACAGAAATCACAATGGGTGGATGGATCACAGACTGAGGACTGTCATCAACAGCTGCTCCCATCAGTTCCATAGAATCCTCTCTCCCAAATCCCTGCCACCTGTCCCCTGCTCGCTTCTCCATGAAGACCCACCACCCCCAGCCCCCAGCCCCCAGCCCCCAGCCCTTACGTTGCCCTCATGTTGTTTTTTGGCTCCAGGGGGATCTCCAGGACTTTGGTGTTGCCCACAATCTTCTCGTAGCTGGTGGTGGTGACAGTCTTCCCCGTGATTCGGTGCACCTGGTAGAAGGCGTGTGGCTTAAGAATCCGCTCATCAGCTGTCCCAATGAAGATCTGAAGTCCCAGAGGCTTGTTTTCCATGTAGCCATGGAGCTGGGGGGGAGAAACCAAAATCATTCAGATGTGGGGTGTGGTGGCTGTCACAAAATAAATAAATAAATAAAACTGAGAACTCATGGCAACAGAGAGAGGACGGGATTCCTGCAGCATCCGGAAGAATGGAGAACTGGAAACGACCTTGAGGTCCAGCCAGAGGGTAATGCTCGAATAAATTACAGGGATCCCCTCTAACACTGAATATTAAGCAGCCACTAGAAAGAATACAGTAAGTCAGAACTGCACTTATGGAGAAACAGCCAGAAACTGTGCTTAATTGACGACTAGGGGTGGAAGGAATGATGCATAGGAGTGAGGATAATAACTGAAATTAACTGAAAATAAACTGAAAGGACAAACAGAGCTTTTGCTAGTGACTGCCTGAAAAGATCAGAAGAACGAACTTCCACTTCTTACGTGACTGTATTCCAATTAACAAAGTTTGACTGTATAATTTTAAAAAAGAGTGAGACAAAAATATCATAGTCTAAGTCAAAAGATAAGTTAAATACTGAAAGAAAATATGTGCAACATATAACAGATAAAGGATTAGCACACAGAATATATAGAGAATGCCTACAGTGAGTAAATAAAAGATTCCCTGGCCATCTATTTAGAATTGAGTTCCAATTCCAGTGGCTTTCTCTATCTCCCTCTCCTACTTTTTATCCAACCAAACACACTATATATATATATTTTTTCTTCTGCCTAAGTCTTTCTCCCAGAACTAAACTGTCACCTCTCTGAGAGCAGGGATGTTTATCTAGTTAATTTGCCACAAAATCTCTAGCACCTAGAATAATCCTTGGCACATAGTAGGCATTCTAGTACCTATTTGATGGATAAATTAATAAGGCTATCCAACAGGAAAAAATGAGTAAGATATTTGAACAGGAAATTCAGAGAAAAACAAATGGCCAGTTTGACTTCTAAGCAGAAAAATTCGATAATATCAAGCATTTTGGAGACTGTAGGGGAACAGGCACTTTTATGCAGATGACAGCAATATAAAATGGTATAACTCTTTTAAAGAGTATTAGAGCAACAGCTTTACTGAACTACATATAAATAAATAAACACTCTCTGACCCAGTAATTCCACCTCTCAGTATGCACACTAGAGAAACATTGTATATGCAGGAGATATGTACAAAAATGTTTACAAAAACAATCAGAATAATGAACAATGAGTTACATCAATAGCCTGACTACTAATAGGACAGCCTAGGCTATGATACACTAAGAAGCATTTTAAAAAATAGTAAAGTAGAAGCCTATGAACTGACCCAGAAAGATCTAGAACACACTGTTGAAAAACAAAAGCAATGTGTAGAAAAATACATGCAGCATGATACAACTTAAAAAAATGCAGAATGTTTTCCATCCATCCATTTGTAATAGAAAAAGCTGTGAAAGGATGTGCTCCAAACTGACCACACCATCATCACCTCTATGAATGGAGGAGGAGCTCAAGATTGAGAATGTGATCAAAGAGGACTTTGACTTTATATGCCATGTTATAGGAAGAATAGATTCCTAGAAACTTGTGAAATTTTATATATATATATGTGTGTGTGTGTGTGTGTGTGTGTATGTATATATGGATGTATGTAGATATACATAGATATATAAAACAAGAGACAAAAGGACATTGATCTACAGTTTGATGATGTGTTCCCGTCTTGTCATTGAATGGAGAAACACTAGACAAATCGTTTAATCTTTCTGCACCTCTATTCCTTTCTCCACTAATTGAATGGGATTACAAATGACAACTCACTAAGAGCCCACTCTTCTCTGGAGATCCTTCAGTAGGATATCCAGTCACCTGCCAAAAGGCAAATTTGCAGGGTGGTGAATGATTACGCATGGTCTAGAATTGTGCTATCAAATGTAGGAGCCGCTAACCACATGTATATATTAATTAAAATTAAATAAAATTGAAAATTCAGTTTTTCAGGTGCACTAGCCACATTTTAGTGCTCAGAAGCCACATGTGGCTAGTGGCAGCCATAATGAACAAACAGCACAGACACAAAACATTTCCATCATCACAGAAAGCCCTATTGAACAATGCCAGTCTAGAAAGATGGCACACTCATGTCCCCTTCTAAAAACCATACAAATAGAGAAGGTAGGAGTGCAGTTGCAATAGATGATCGCCTTTTTCATAACCTGCCAGACACTTACGTAAGTGTATGACACACCTGAGAGGCGGCCTTGAGCCAAGATGAAAATCCAAGTCAGAAGCCTCTTATCTGAAGAACAGATACTGTTCTCGGTGACAAAACTTTTACAGGTGAGGAAACTGAGACTGCTAAGGTCAGGCAGCTTGCCCCAATCAAAAGGATGAAGGGCAGCATTGAGAAGAGATTTTGTTTTTTGTTGGTTTTGCTTTGCATTTGAGCCCAAGACAAATGTATTTCCTCATCTCCTCTCCTGGATTTATCAGGAGTTGGTATCAAGAAGAAAGGTAGGATGGAGAGACAGCCCTGATGATGTGTGGCTGTTACCTCCTTCATGACAGAAGAGCAGAAATCACCTGCTGGGTGTTTTCAAGGTAAACAGCCAGGGAACACCTAGAGATAAAATCTATCAAATCTATCACATCCCTATAGCTCCGCCTGGATCCAGCCACTTCCGTTCCCTCTCCTGCTGGCACACTGCCCGAGCCGCCATCACCCCTCACTGGAGTGACCAGCACGGACTGCTCAGCTTACCTCTGGCTGGTCTTTCACAGAACAGCTCAATGATCTTTTAAAAATGCAAATCAGATCCGGACACTCCCCTGCCTACAACCCTCCAAAGACTTCCTGTGGCCTCAGAATAAAATCCAAACCCCACATGATGGTCTATATGAGCCTTGCGACAGCCCAGCCTCTGCCTTCTTCTCCACCACCCCGCTCGGCTCCTGCCAACACCGGTCATCCTCCTGTTCCCTGAACACACCAAGATCTTTCTGACCTCAGGGCCTTTGCACAAGCCATTTTCCCTGCCTAGAATACTCTTCCACAGGCACACTTGGGTTTCAGATCTTCAGGTTTTTTCTGAGCCAGATTAGATACACTCAGTGCTAAAGCCAGCTGCTTAGGCATTACAAGAACCAATTATTAAACCTACAGGAGTTTTAAGAACCAGTTGACACCACTTTGGTCACTTTGTTATGTACATTTCCAGCCATAGTGGGAATATTTACACCACAAAAACTGACATATGCCATATAAATCAGGACTTTTTTTCCCCCTGGAAAATTGGATGTTAAGCATTTACTAGCACATCACTGGAATATTTACTTCATTAACATCTGAAATTTCCTTGTTTAGTTATTTGCTGAATACCTCTCTCTCCCGCCTGAATGTGAGTTTCACAGTAGTAGGAACCTTGCTAATTTTGTTAACATGGTAAATGAACACTTGTTGAATAATCTGTCACCATCAACAGTAATGCAGCCCCAGGCATGGTGGCTCATGCCTGTAATCCCGGCACTTTGGGAGGCCAAGGTGGGTGGATCTATAGAGCCCAGGAGCTCAAGACTAGCCTGGACAACATGGCCGAACCCTGCCTCCACAAAAAAAAAAACAAAACACAAAAATTAGCCAGGCATAGTGTTACAAGTCTGTAGTCTCAGTAACTTTGTGGGGCTGCCACGAGAGGATCAGCTGAGCCCAGGAGGTGGAGGCTGTAGTAAGCCATGATCGTGCCACTGCACTCCAGCCTTGGTAGCAGAATGACATCCTTTCTCAAACAATAAACCAACAAAAAACAGTAATGCAGCAGTGAAAACATCTGTGTCCCTCGTGCCACACACCACACTTGAGGTTTTACACATCTCACAACAATCCCATGTCGGATGGGCTCTCTGCCACCCACATTTCACAGGTGAGGAAACTGAGACTGCTAAGGTCAAGCAACTTGCCCCAGTCAACACAGTGAGTATAGGGCACAGCCAGGTTCTGAACTCCAGCCTCTCAGGCTCCGAACCACCCACTTCCCCATCACCCTCTCCCTATGCTCATCGTCAGTGGATTCCACTCTGATCTCTGACTACAGGTCAGAAAACGCAGGTCCTCAAAGAGAAAATAAGCAGGTGCTAAGGTGCAACATCAAGAATGTGCTTCCTGGGGTTGGGCGCAACGGCTCCCACCTGTAATCCCTGTACCTTGGGAGGCTGAGGCAGGCGGATCACTTAGGGTCAGGAGTTCAAGACCAGCCTGGGCAATGTGGTGAAACCTTGTCTCTTCTAAAAATACAAAAATTAGCCAGGCGTGGGGGCGTGTGCCTGTAATCCAACTACTCAGGAGGCTGACACAGAAAAATCGCTTGAACCCCAGGTAGTGGAGGTTGCAGTGAGCCGAGATTACACCACTGCACTCCAGCCTGGGAAACACAGCAAGACTCTGTCTCAAAAAAAAAAAAAAAAAAAAAAAGAAGAATAGATTGTGCTTCTGTTGCACAGGAGAGAGAGTAGGGGAGGTGGGAGGGAGAAAAGAAGGGGCACAGAGGGAGATGGAGGGAGAGAAACAAACAAAAACGGGAGCTCCTTGAGAGGAAAACCTCCTTTAGGAAAGCCAAGAACGGCCTCTCTGAGTTGAAGAGCAGCCCCTGGGTTGAGCTGGGCTGGCTCATACAACGTGAGCAGAGAGAATCCACCTCGCACTGGTGAGGGTCCCTTCCCCACCTCCCCGGGTAAGACCAGAGTGTGGTAGTGGTATAGCAGAAAACACACAGTTTTTCACTTTGGGTCAGATGCCTCTGAATTTCAATGCCAGTTCCGCTTTTCAATGGCTGTGTGACTGTGAGCAATTGCTCCCCCGCCGAGTTTCCATGCGCTCAGATAAAAGGGGGACATCACCTCCCACCCTGCAGGCCTCTTCTGAAAGGCTGAATAGGGTGACCTTTGTTGGACACCAAGGCACGGGGCACATGGTAGGTACCCATGAAACGAGAACTTTCCTTGTCATCAGAGGATGACGCAAATCGAAACAGGGAGGTGATATTACAGAACTGAATGGAAGGGTGAAGAATGAATGTGAACAACTAACAAAGTGAGAACCAACAAGAACGCCTCCCATGCGGGAAAGCCCGGGCGCGAACTGCAGCCTTCCGGGTGGGCCGGCTGAACAGTTGCTGGCTTGGAGTATCAGAGGAAAGAGGGGCCAGGTGAAGAAACCTCGCCATCTCGCATGGAAAGAACACTTCCTGTCCAACCTCCATCCTCCCCTTCTGCAAAAGGTGCAGAATGTGCCCAGAACCCCAACTGCTCAGCTGCCTCATTCTGGAAGAGCCTCCCTTGCCAGGTCCCTGGAGGCTTGATAAGAAGAACAGCCAGCCATTTACTTGCTTCTCCAAAAACTCAGTGATTTGGGTTTTGCAAACAGAACTGCATGTTTTGAGATGACGTGATCTGCCCTTCAGGTTCCAAACTTCCTGCCATCCCCATTTTTGGGAGACCTCAGTCAGGAGGCTTTGGTGTGGCCTTTTCAGGCTTCTCCAAAGGCGAGGTCTTCTCGGTGGCCTGGACCAGCACGATCATACTCTGGGCAAAGCAGACACATCTTGCAATCCAGGAACTCCATGTCACCGGCCTCCTGAGCAAAGAAAGCGTCACTTCCTGCAGCCAAGGTGAGAGCGAAAGTTTTCTGCTTCTTGTAATTTCCCAGGCGGTTGAAAACGTTCCAGGAAGAAGCGTTGTTTCTGGTGCACACCATGAAGGCAGAATGCACAGGAAGAGAGTGTCCACAGCGTCCATGGGGGTGGGGGCCCAGGGGGCAGCTTGGTGGGACTTCCATCCCCCAACCTTCCCATCAAGGGAACCCACAAAGCAAACTGCAGGCTTGGGGATGTCATTCTGTTCATAATCCACTCTGTCCCCTTGTCAGCTCAGCTACTTGAAACAACAGATGTGAGGAAGGATGTGATTTAGACATCCTGCCATAGTTAGCTATATAAATGCTACCATCCAACCTCGTCACAAGGAAAACTGTGCACCCTCCATAGGTGCACACTTTCTATATGGTATATTGGGATCACTGGCAGACACAGCTAATTTAATCTCCGTAACAATGCTCAGAGAAGAGCGGTGTTATCCCATTTTCAGTTGAGAAGGTGAGGCTCAACCAGGTTAAGTAACCTGCTCACTATCCCACAGGTGGTAAGTGGTCAGAGGGCAACGGACCCCACTGGCCCTGTTTGCTTCTTCTGTTGTATGGCTGACTCCTGATCCAGAAAGAGGCAAAATCCCCCAACCCCCAGCCCCCCAAGTCTGGCCTCTGCATTTTTAAGACAGGCAGGTCCATCCCACCAGCTCAAGAATAACCACCCAGAGACAATCAAACATAGTCTTCATCTGCGTCAAAGACCCACAGCGTCAAAGAGAATGCTAACAGACTCACTCCCTGCCTGCCACCAAATTCAAGCTCTGCCTATTCTTAGTGGCAACTCGACTGTCCTGACACAAAGGTACAAAGGCATCCATATTTGTTGATTCTTGCTCTTCCTTTTTCTTAGTAGAAAGTGATAAGGATTCACTCATTGCAGGAAAAAATAGACGAGATAAATTCCAAAGAGAATACCCCCTGAAAATAAGTAAGCATTTGAGTGTATATCCTTCCAAACTCTCCTTTCATTCAAAATTGCTTTATTATTCTTTTTATTTTTCCTCTTAATTGACAAATACTAATTTTATGCATTTATGGGGTACAATGTGTGATGCTTTGATGTGTGTTTACATTGCGGGATGATTAAATCAAGCTAATCAATGCATCCAACACCTCACATATTTATTGTTTGGTGGTAAAAACACTTCAAATCTCCTCTTAGGGATTTTGAAATATATACAATGATTATTTACCGTAGTCACCATCCTGTACAAAAGATCACTAAAGCTTATTGCCCTAACTGATGACATCTGCCCTTTCAGACTGTTCTTCCAGGCACACAGATCAACACAGCAGTGTTCGAGTTTATGTACTGTCTGCAGTTACTAAGACCGTCATGTCCTCTTGTCATTAAATCTTGCTTTATGAGAATCTCAAAGAAGTACACGGCATATCCCAAGGTTCAGACCAGCCCGAGGCCGGTGAGGTCTCTGGGACACATGATGCGAGGCAGCATTCACTGTCAAGGTCCAGCAAATGCAAGGTGGGCTCCTGAGAGCGAGCCCCACTCTACATGTGGCCCCCTGGTGCCTCTCTTCCCGAACCCCGGCCCCAGCCCTTGCGTGCCCATTCTGCCTGTGGACCCCGGCAGCCAGCGAGCATCTAGGCGGTTCCCAACGTTCCCCCATTACAAACACTGCGGTGAGAACCTTTGCCAATGGAACGGCTCTTCTATCAACTCTGCTCAGGGCTTTGTAAGTACTCTCGGCCGGACGATTCCAATCCAAAACGTGGGACTGGTTTTCAAAATGGTGACGGGCCAAACAAACTGTTTTGAATTTTACTAAAATAAAACATGAACAATGTTAAGTAGCATTTTTGTTGAGTTTGAAATATTAGGAAACTGCTATTGTCCTCAAAAATGTCACTCTGAGAGAAAGAAAAAGCCCGGGATGGGGGTGGGAAGGTGGCGGGGAGGGTGCCGGGGAAGAGCTCTGAATTCCCCATGGCCACGCAGCACGTGGGGAGGACAAGTTTACAAACACATGTGGACCCCAATTCGCCATTTATTTTTGGGTGCAAAAGTTGCAGCACATACCTGCCACCCTAACCCCACTTCCACCCCACAGACACACACACACGCAGACCAGGCACACTTCGTCCGTGACTTGACTCTCAGTTATTCCAGCAAGCCATGAGTGTGCGTTAATCACTCCAATAAAAACCCTAATTCTCAGTCCCTCTCTCTGCCTCAGTTCCACACTGGGTCCATCACAGAGCCCTGTCAATCCCATTCCCTAAATCCCACTCACATCTGCCACCTGTGCCTCCTCCATCACTTCCACCCTAGTGCCCTGGTCAAAGAGGGAGCCTGGTCTCCTTGCCCACCCCTCTCCGTCCACCTACAGTCTTCTTCACCCAGGAGTCCAGCTAGAAAGATCCTTAAGATGGTATTTAGAGCTTATGCCACCTCTGCTAAAACCCCCCCAACAGCAAACATCTTCCTTGCATCAAAAAGCCAAAGTCCTTACCATGACTCAGAAGATCTCATATGACCTGGCCCTGCTTCTCCATCTCTACCCCACCCTTCTCCCCTCCCTGCTGCCCCCCATCACAGCCACACTGGCATTGTCATCCTCAAGAGAGCCAGGCACCCACCAGGCAGGTGCCCATCCCTGGATTCCAACACTTATCATGCCCTCAGTTTGAAATGCTCTACCCCGATACCCACAGGGCTCACCCCACTTTTCATTCAAACCTGTCCTCAGGTGACCCCTCATCAGAGAGGCCTTCCCAGACAGCCCCACCGCAACGTGACCCCCCATGCCCTTCTCACTCTCCCCCCACACACCCTGCCTTACACTGCATCATCCACCTGACCCTTCCCTCCACCTGACCCCGCATACAATAGTTATTTGCTCTTTGCTGCCTCCCCTACTAGAATGTCAGTCCCCGGGGGCACCACCCCATCTTTCCTGTTCACGGTGCAGTCTCCGTGCCTAGAGCACCACGCAGGTGTCCAACGAGTGAGCAAGGCTAGAAGAGAGAGTATGTGACATCATGGGAGAGGCCGGAGCAGCTGCAGTCTCTCCAGACCCGCCTCTCTCCCATGACAAAGAGCTGTTATGCGCCCACACCGGCTTCCCTTCAGCTTGGGCAATTCCCACGCCGGCCCACGGCAACCATTGTGTCACAGAGCCTTGTCCTACTCAGTGTGGGCACGACTCAGCTGGTTGGACGACTGGTCCCTGGGCTGCACTGTGCCAAGCAGAGGTGACAGCATCTCCAGGTACGACGAAGAAGGAGCCCTGTGCCTGCTTTCTGACCCAGCTGGGACCCCACTGCTGGATGTGTCTTCAGTCCAGCAGGAGGCCACTGTGATCAGCCACCGTGCTGATAGTGGCACATTTTGAAATTACACAGGGAACCATAAAAAGAGAATTAGACATTCTGGACAGGCTTGCAAACCAAACGAGTCAGGCTCTCTCCGTGTTCTAAATTAAGAATCAAGCCACTCTGTATTTCTCACATCACTGAAAATTAAAAACAGACATATCTACCGCATAGCAAGCACGCTTACTCAAGAGAGGCTTGATGGCCCGAAACATGCTAGATTTGTTTCCAATTACCATGTCCACATTTGAAACCCCTAGGAAGCCCTAGAAAGCAGTGTGGAGAGATCAGAGGCAAGGCACATTAGCCTAACTGGACTCAGGACCAAATGCTGCACCCCAGCCCCCTCCACACATGGCCCCCCATGGGGTCTTTGAATAAAAAACCTGGATCATTTTGTCCCCTCCTTCGGGGGCTGGAGGTATGAACCTTTCCTTCTCTGCTCTCACCCGCCCCTCTCCATTCTCAACCTCCAGCTTCTGGCCTTCTGGACAGACGTGTCAACTCAGCCACAGACTACCCACCAGCCTTCCCGTCCCCCCATCATGTAGGAGCTGGGTCTGGAAGTACGGGATTGAAATATGCAAGCCTTCTCCAAGTTGACCTTTGGAGTTGTGCTTTTTCTTGTTAATTATTTTTTAAGAAGCCATGCAAGTGCTTTTCACACCTTCTGTGTATATTCCTCTTGTGTAGTCAGCGTAACACTGAGATCAAGAGTCTGAACCCTGGAGTCCAACCATCTGGGTTTACATCCCAGCACCGGCACTTAACATGTCATGGCAGGAAAGTTACTTGACATCTCCAGGCCTCAGTTTCATCGTCTGTAATGGGGCTCCTGACTCTGCACACCTCATCAGGCTGTTGGCAGGATCAAGTGGGCTATGTATAAAGCGTGTCACAAGCAATCAATGTTAAGTGTCGTTCATATTCTTTCATCTATGGCTGGGTAACTTGTGGCAACTAAAGGCCTCTTCTCTGGTCTCAGTTCTTGGAAGAAATTGTCTTGAAGGCTATCTTTCAGTTCCAACATATAATGATCCTCAGGCACATTTAGAATAAAATCCAGGCCAAGGAGGGTGGATTCTTTGAGGCCAGGAGCTCGAGACCAGCCTGGCCAACATGATGAAACCCTGTCTCTACTAAAAATACAAAAATTAGTCTAGCCTGATGGCGCATGCCTGTAATCCCAGCTACTCAGGAGACTGAGACGTAAGAATCGCTTGAACCCAGAGGGCAGAAGTTGCAGTGAGCCGAGATCACACCACTGCATTCCAGCCTGGGTGACAGAGCAAGACTCTGTCTCAAAAAAAAAAAAAAAATGAATAAAATCCGAACTGCCCATCACAGCTGACAAAACTCTGCACGACAGGCCCCCCACCCACATCACCAGCTTCATCTCCCCCACTCCGGTCCAGCACATGGGCACCCTTGCTGCCTGGAACAGGCCACGTTTGTCCCTGCCACAAGGCCTTTGCATATGCTATGCCACTGGCCTACAACATTCTTCCCCTGGGTCTTCCCACGGTTGGTTCCTCCTGATCCTTCAGGTCTCAGCCTAAATGCAGAGCCCTCCCTAAGTAGCCTGGTGGAAAGAGAGCTCCCTAGTGTCACTCCATCACATCTTCCTGTTTATTTCCTTCCTGACTGGGTTAAGTGTTACTTTATGCGTTTGCTTATTGCCTGTTCCCGCCCCCTGCCCTGCTAGAATGGAAGCCTGTCCATCACCGTGCTCTAGCACCGCCAACAGTATCTGGCATACAGTAGATGTTCAATAAATATTTGCTGAATAAATAAATGAATAGATTGATTCTCAGGTTCCTATGTGGATCCACATATTGCCGGGTGATTCATTCTCCAGCGACTCTGAGAAAGGAGGTCCATTCATGTCTGGAACAGAATCCCTACGTTTGGAGTCTGCCTCAACTCACTCCCATTTGAGCCAGGCTGCAGGAATGTGTCTCACCATGAAAGAGACATATCATCCCAGGCCAATTCCACTGCAAGTCAGAAGAGGAGACTAACCTGGGCTGGAAAAATGAAGTTTACAATCTTGAGATTGAGCTGAAAGCACAGCAGCCTGGCAGCTCGTGGAGACAGAGAGGGAAAGTGAGGCACGGGCAGTGCTCCCTACTGCCGAGTGTTTACCCAAAGACCAGACAACCAGGGGAAAGCATCCTTCCAAAACGTTTCTCCCAGAGTTCCTCACTCGGGACACTGACCTGATATTAGAGAACAAGGTATCTAATATCTGCAGAGGCCCAGGTTCCGGGAGAAGCAGGGAAAAGGGAGAGGCTTGATGCCCAAGAGATGGCAACTGGAAAACGGAGCTTGCAGAAACTCCATGCAAGCATCTGGCCCTGACGGTGCCCAGCGTGGCAGTGCGTGAATGCCCCAGACATGCTGGGATGGGAGGGAGGCTATAGCACCAGCCCCGATGGCAGCCCGGTCAGAACACATCAATAAGACCGTCCTCTGTGGGGGCCCGGGGAGGGAGGCCATCTGGATAAATGGCTAGTGCATGCAAGGCTTAATACCTAGGTGATGGGATGATGGCGCAGCAAAGCACCATGGCACACCTTTCCCTCTGTAACAAACCTGTGCATCCTACACATGTATCCCAGAACTTAAAATTAGAAAACAAAAACATTCCCAGGAAACTGCAGTTCAGCTTCACAAAAATGTTCCACCAGAGACATCTGGATGAGCCATGAGCTCTGGCCTCTCCTCTTTCACTAGAGCCACAGCTGAAAAAGAACCCCAAGATGGTGAAGTGGCAAAAGCCAGGACCGAGGAAATGCAGGACAGCCGGCTGAGCCAGCCACGGCTAGAAAAAGGTGAGTTATTCCCAATCCAATGACACCCCCCCCACACACACACACCAAAGACTGTGCAGGTCTCTCTGGATTCAGACCAAAAATTCTGAGTCACTTTTGCCACAAGGATGAAAAAAAAAGAGAAGGCAGACGTGATGTGTACCTTTCCACACTCTATTTTGGGATTTTAAGATCCAGTTTCTTTCGTTTCAAAGGGTGGGTTTTTGGAGGGCTCTCTGCATAACTCTTAGACTCTGAGTACGGCGAGACGGCGCTGAGACGGGCTCTGTCGGTGACCTGGGGAGAGGCGGGACCCGCTGGCAGATCAACAAAACGCATCATTCAGGAACAAGGGGCCCGTTCTTGTGTGGAGCGCATGGGGCCTGGCTTCCATAAACACGCTGGAAGCCTGTGGGCTGAGCCCGTCTGACTCACCTCTTCATCGGGGCCATTCCCCAGTTCATTCACTCCTCCGTTTAGTCATTCATGCAGCAGAGCGCCTCTCAGGGAAGGGAGATGAAGCTGAAGGCTGTCCTTCAGGATTATTAATACACAGCCCTTTGGTGAAGAATCGGATGCTTCTCCGGATGGGTGGTAACGTTAGGGATTTTCACAATCCCATAATTTAAGACGCTGGGGTAAGAAACACATTGGCTATTGGCCAATATGGACCATATTGGGTGTTTGTCAGCATCCCTGGACTCTACCCAGTAGACACAGCAGCCACCCCTTCCCCAACTGTGTTGCACAAAAAGTCTCTGGC
This sequence comes from Cacajao melanocephalus, assembly GCA_963573385.1. NCBI lineage: Eukaryota > Metazoa > Chordata > Mammalia > Primates > Pitheciidae > Cacajao > Cacajao melanocephalus. The sequence continues at coordinate 25,557 of CAUYLG010068954.1, read as the reverse complement.
CATCGCTAAATGTCCCCTGGGACACAAAATCACTCCCATCAAGAAACATTGTTAAATTAAGCTGACATTTATGGGGAGGGGAAAGAGAAAGTCTGCTCTGAAACCCTATCCCTTGTCCATCAGAAAGTGTTGTCAACAAAACCTACTTGTCACCTTCTCATCAATCTCCCCAGGTCCCTGCACTGCCACCTCTCACCTGGACCCCTGCATCTGCCTCTTGCTAATCTCTGCCTCATCCTTTGTCCCCATCCTGAATAGAGTCTCCACAAGCAGCCAGAGGACCCTTTTAAAAACTAATGAGATCCCATCACTTCCCTACTTAAAATCCAGTCATGGCTTCCCGGTGCATAAAGAATTAAATTCAGGCCTGGTGCGGTGGTTCCTGCGGTAATCTCAGCACTTTGGGAGGCTGAGGCAGGAGAATCGCTTGAACCCAGGAGGCAGAGGTTGGAGTGAGCCAAGATCACACCACTGCACTCCAGCCTGGACAACAGAGCGAGACTCCATCTCAAAAATAAAACAAAGAAGTATGCAGATGATTTGCAGAAGCGCTCCTGAGAGGAAGCTCACCAAGATGGCAAGGGGGCTATCTCCCTCTCCTGGAATTCCACTGCTTGGAGTGTAGATGTGGTAGCTGCAGCCCCAGCAATCATTTTGAATCATGAGGTGACCTGGAGTTGAACAGGAGGTAAGAAGGAACCTGGATTCCTAATGACCTGATAGCACTTTGGACTACCCACCTCCAGATTTTCTACATAAGAGAATACATTCTTACATGATAAGCAACTGTTATTTGGGGTTTTCTGTTACAGGCAACTAAACCTAAGTCTAACTGAAGGATTCATCATCTCATCAGCATAAAATCAAGTCCTCTATTCTTTCATTCAAGTTCTTTTCAACTGCATTGCAATGACAGTAAGACAACCATGTTTAGGTGAGCTTCCGTTTAAAAAAACTCAAGGTACAAACAGCACAGGTATCAGCGCACCAGCCTGCTTTACCAAAGGCTTAAAAAAAAATCATTTCTCTGAAAAGCCAGTGCCAAAGAGAATCTGGAAGAAACTGCCATGTACAAAGAGTCAAATGATTCAACTGCTCAGAAACATACCAAGTAATGACACCCAAGTCCGTCTGCAAATGTTCTCATCCTCTTACTCACAATCCAAAAGAGCGTCTAAAAAGGTATTCCCAAGAGGAGAGGTGAAGTGGGGAAAGATGACCGTCTGACACACGCAGGAGTGACGGTGGTGCTCGCTAGAAATAAAATTGCTGCTTACTTTCTGTCTGGTTTCCGAACTGCTTTTTCCTGGTTAAGAGGTGCCAGGTCTGGCAGCTTTCTAAACATTTAAAATTCAATTCAAGTCAACAAATATTTGTTGAGTTCTGCCTATTCACAAAAAGAGCGATGCTGGGGAAAACTGGATAATAGGGAGATGTTATAATTAATCATAACAACAACGACAGCTAATAACGTATTGAGTGCTTGCTAAATACAGGGCATTGTGAAGTATGATATCTATCAATCTTCACTGCAACTCTATGAGACAGATATTATAAACAAGAGGAAACTGAGGCTCAGAGAGATTAGGCAGTTTGCTCAAGGTCACACAGCCAAGAAGAGAGAAGCCAGGATTCCAACATGGCAGGTCTACCTCCATGACCCATTCTCTTCACAACTATATAGTCTTCTGTTCCTGTAGTCTCCAAAGAGGGGAGAATACACAGCCACAAATGGCCACACCACTGTTCCCCAGCCTTAGTCATATTCCTGATCTTCTACTGGACCGTTGGTTACTGTATCTCTTTAAAATTTAAATTCATATCTTTACTTACAGAAATTTATCCTAAAAGAAACTTTATGTTGCTACCTTAAGTAGGAAACAGGATTACCAGCGGGAAATCAAATGTGTGCATAAACACACAGCAAAATAAAGGTGCCATTAAAACAAGTACAGCAGCTACACATGGTGGCACATGCCCGCCACCCCAGCTACTTGGGAGACTAAGACCAGAAGGCAGTTTGAGCCGAGGAGTTTTGAGACCAGCTAGGGTAACACAGTGAGACTCTGTCTCAATTTAAAATATATATAAATTTAAAAATAAAATGATTATAAATGTTAAAAATGCTAAGTAACACACCATTAACCGGCACGCTCCTTTCTCAGGGAACCGTAGTTTACGGAACACAGGACTGGTATTCAAAGTACAGCAGAGGCCGTGCTGGAGCACCGGGTTTGGGGAGCCCCAGGGTAGGAAGCCAACATCCCGAAAGCCAGTCGATCATCAAGGGATGGTTAAGAAAAGCACCCAGGGCAGTGCCCAGACACAAGAGGTACTCAGCGAACCTCTGCAAAAGAACCCGAGGACGTCCGCTAAGGACTCTTCACCAGGAGAGGAAAGTGCCACTGCCTGCCCACATGCTAGGAGAACAGTCCTGTGTTCAGAGAAAGAACTAGAAAAAGAAAATCATCTCCTGGCTCCAGGGCACAAATTTTTAACCTTTCTTTGTACCAATGACCCCTTTTGCAGCTTGGTAAAGCCATGGCCCCATCTCTGAGTGATTCTTTCACATGCATAAAATGGACAAAGTTTAAAAAAAAAAAAAAAAAACGAAGGAAATCAACCAATGTATCAAAACTAAAAAGGGGCATTTGTTCAGGTAGCCCGTCTGTCCGTCTTCCTTGCTCTGGGTTTGCATGTGCTGTGCCTACGAAGTATGCAATGGTAGACCAGGAAATATTCAACACCCAGCTCTCCAGGACAAAAAGCTTGGTTCGCAGTGTCTGGCCATTTTCATGGTGTCAACACTGCACAATGGCCGATTTCCTGCCACCAGTGTGACGATACTGTGGGAGGAGTGGGGAGGAGAAGCGCAGCGCAACCTTCCATGCCGCCTCCGCCCTGCAGACACAGGGATGCCCATGACGTCAGGCACACAGGTTATAACATCATGTCACAGAGTTCCTGGAACCTTAAAAATCAGCTCTCACGAGGCCACGCAAACTGGCTCCAGGACACTCCTGGGCACCCACGGGGCTCTGTGTGCATCTGTTTAGGGGCGCATCTACTCGGATTGCAGTCTACCCATCTCTTAGTCTCTTCTCCCATAGATTTCCACATCTGCCAGTTGAGAACACCCCCACCCTCACCAACACACATGCACCCCTTGCCCCAGCCCCAGTTATGAAGACCCTGCTGTGGTCTGGCCTGCACGCACATACTCCCCTGCACCCCTGGCAGTGCCAGGAGCACCTCTTGTTCACCCGGCCTGGGCTCCCCTTAGATCTGGAGAAAGCCGCATCCCCACACATCCCAGAAACGGGCAAACCCTGCAAACCAAATCACCTCGTCCCCAAGGCTCCCAGAGCCTTCTTGCCCCAGCAGGAGGGAGAGCCTCATCTTTAAATCCCATCACACACATCTTCCTGTCTAGACGGGGACCCTGGCTGCCAGGGCCTCAGAGCTCCACCCCCTGGCACCACCGCGCCCCGCCACAGTGCTCAGGACGACCTGGGAAGCCCCCAGCTTCTAGAAGAGACACAGAGGAGGCTGCGCAATCAACAGGCACGAGTGTACGTGAGTGCGGCGTGACTCTGGCACGCCATCCCAGAGAAGTGGGCGTCCGCCCGCGCTAAGTGTCATCCATCATCCTTTCGCTGAAAAGTGGGAAAACAAACAACAGAAACCCGGCCCGGCCTGGTTTAATGCGAACCAAACACTAAAGCCACAGGAGAAAGCTTTTCCTCTCTGAGCTTCCCTTTTCCGGCCCAGAAACACCACCAGCCAAGATAAGGAGCTGCGCGGGGCCCTCTGCACGGCTTCGAAGGGCTGGCACCCCCTGCCCGACCCGCTCCCATCCCTACTGGCTAATGGGCTCCCCGCTCCAGCCCTTGGGGGAGCAGGAGGCGGCTGGGGCTCCACGCCAGGCGACTTGGCAGAGGTTTAAGGCTCACGCCACACAAGGGAGGAAGCCCGGCCTGTCAAGAGGCGTGATAAAGCAGCTCCTTATCGCAGCTTTCCTTTCAACTGCCTCCAAGTGAGCGCCGGCCGGGGCAGGGCCCTGTGAAGGCCAGGCGTGTTCCTTTCATGGCACCCTGTGTTCCTTGGTCAGCGGCGTATCCATGGGCGCATGGAACCATGGCGTCAGCATTGGAGTTTGCAGCTTGGGGCCAGCGTCCCCAGGAGGATGCGATCGTGTGCCTTCCAGCCTGGGCCTCTGCTGAACCATGTAGCATCTGCAAATCTGCTAGAACCATCTGGGTCCCAGTTTACCATCAGGAAAACAGGAGGAGAAGCTTCCAGAGCAGTAGGACCCAGCGGTTCAGACTAGGGGCTAGGGAGTCGGCCGACCCAAGCTCAAGTCCCAGCTGCTGAATCCACTAGCTGTGGACCTTGGGCAGGACTCCCTGACTCTTTGACACACATAACATTGAAAACATACTTGAGGCCAGCCTCAGTGGCTCACGCCTGTAATCCCAGCACTTTGGGAGACCAAGATGGGCCGACTGCCTGAGCTCAGGAGTTCCCACCAGCCTGGGCAATATGGTGAAACCCCATCTCTACTAAAATACAAAAAATTAGCCGGGGGTGGCGGTGGGTGCCTGTAGTCCCAGCTACTTGGGAGGCTGAGGCAAGAGAATTGCTTTAACCTGGGAGGCAGAGGTTGCAGTGAGCCGAGATCATGCCACTGCACTCTGGCCTGGGCGAAAGAGCAAGACTCTGTCTCAAAAAAAAGAAAGCATACTTGTACATTTCATAGAGTTACCAAGATTGAACGAATTAATACACGTGCAGCTCTTAGAACAAATAAATGCCAGCACGTAGTAAGCGCTCAGCAAACACTGGCCTTCATCTTGTTGTAATTCTTATTTTCTCATGGTACTGTTGTGGGCATGGAACGGGGATCGGTGACATCGCATTGCAACTGAGTGATATGAAATGGACAACATGCTAGAAAAATGATTTTGATCTTCTAGGTACTTCCCACTTACAGGGGGAATGACCCAGACTGACACAGTGAATGTACTGTGAAAGAGAGCCTGTCATGACTTGAGCACCTTTCCAGCCTATGAGTCTCACTCACCCGGGCCCTGGATCCAGACAGCAGTTCCTGGTTCAACGCCACCGCAGGGAAACCCAACTGGGCCTATTCCCTGCGGTGGGCGGGGGGCAGCGGGGAGGGAGAGGGCCTGCTGAGAGACAGGAACAGACTTGACAGCGTTGAGAACAGTTCAGTCCATGCCCAATCCTCTCATTGATGCTGACCTCAGCACCAGGTCCCCAGAGCACAGCTCCCCACTGTGATGCCACCAACCACTTAGCAAAGACCACGCCCGGAACATGACACCCTTGACCGTCAGCCTTCTCAGGCCCCATCTACATCTCAGATCCCAGACTGGCTGGGGCCGCCGCAGGCTGACCATACCTCTGAGCCCTCGCCTGTGGAAAGGGGAAAATAACAGATGCCCACCCCATGCCCCATGAGATGTGGCGAGGATTAGACAATATAATGCGGACAGTGCCTGGCACAGAGTGGGTGCTCAGTGGGCGTCAGCAGTTACCATCATTGCCACCATCGTCCTCCATGTCAGACCTTCCTCCATGCCATCTCAGGCAGCTTGGTCACCGTCACTTTTTTTGGTTATGAGTCCTCTTTTGAATATGGACGTGAGGAAGGACGGGACCCCGCCACTCCACTCCTCCCCACACAGAGTCAGCGCTGGGCACTGCATTTCCATGCGTTTGCTCAGAGAGGCTGAGTCAGCTGCCTAAAGCATCCAGCACAGGGCGGGTGCTGCTGGAAATCAAAAGCAGCTTCCCTGGCTGGTTGCTCTTCTTCCACACCTGCTCCTCCTAGTTCCTCTTCGTTTAAATGTTTTTCTTTTACTTTCAGGTGGAAATGAGGCACGGGTCAGTAATTCCCTCACACTTCTCACACTTCACTCTTGAGGGGCTCCCCCCTCACCTTTATTTCAGGCCCCAAGGCCTTTTTTTTCTGCCAAAGACCATGTTCAGGTCTGTGTTCACAGACAGCAACCTAGGCTGGCCCAGAGCTGAACACGCCTCCATCCGGAATCCTAGGGCTGAGAACCCGTGTGCCCAGAGGAACTGGCACTTGGCTCCCATAAACAAGGCTGCGGCCCTGTCATCAAACAGCATGGGAGAGGTTCTCACCTCCCGTGGCAGGGAGGTGACAGGCTGAGAAGCCACAGTTTGCCAGGAAGACCTTTTTGATGAAACAGCTAAATGAAGTTTGTCTTAAGAGGGAAAATCTCAACTCTGACTTCTTAAGGATTACTGAACCCCAAGTAAAACTCTGGGCTCAAGCTCTGAAGTCCTCCATCCACAGAGAAAAACCAGTACCAAGATGAGGGCCACACACCGTCCTGAACGTGATTCAAGTGGGTGTGTCCACCTCCTGCAAGTCATCTGCACTTGGAAACAAGGCCAGCACAGCCCCTGGTGGACGCCCAGCCCCAACATGGGCACTGCGCTACTGCAGTGACCTCCAGACCCTACCCAACTCTGCGGGGTCAGAATCCCAGCTAGACTCTGAGCCTCATTTTGTTTTTTTAGACGGGTCCTCACTCATTACCCAGGCTGGAGTGCAGTGGCGCCATCTCAGCTCACTGCAACCTCCGCCTCCCGTTCTCAAGCAATTCTCCCGCCACAGCCTCCAGAGTGGCAGGGACAACAGGCATGTGCCATCATGCCCAGCTCATTTTTTTTTGGAGAGATGGGGTTTTACCATGTTGCCCAAGCTGGTCTTGAACTCCTGGGCTCAAGTGATCTGCCTGCCTCAGCCTCCCAAAGTGCTGGGATTATAGACATGAGCCACCGCACCTCACTGGAAAGCCTCTTTTCTTGAAAAGACTTCAGTGTGACCACATAGTCACCTCAAAGAAAATGCAGCTTCTCCATAATTTAAAAAGGTGAAGGGGACACAGTCCATCATAAATGGCCAAGACAACTTGTTGCTGTGTGAGTACAGACAGGTCATCTCTCCTCTCTGGGGAACTGTCTTATCCAGTTCTGAACCCGGATTTTCTTTGCTGACTGACAGAAGGCAAATAAATGCTACACACTCATTTTTAGCAATCATGGAGTTTGCCAGGACCAAGGAAAATTGACTCACTCCCTCTTATAAATTCATGGAGTTTAATTTTGTCATTTTCTGTGTTTGAAGCCAATAGTAAACACCCACTGTGTGCATCCCCAGGTATAAGAGAGCTCACGCCCCCTGCACTGGCTGGGTCTGCAGATCCCTGTGCCATCTGAAGGGGACTCTAATGCATGCCTCAATCATCCCTCCTCTGTCCCTGTGGGAAACCTGGGGATCAGAGCGGATTCCCATTTTTCCTAGAAGGAGGATGCTAAGGTAGGAAAGCAAGGCCAGCTTTACCGTCAGGAGCATCTTTTCTTTTTTCTTTTTCTTTTCTTTTTTTGATGCGGAGTCTTGCTCTGTCGCCAGGCTGGAGTGCAGTGGCGCAATCTTGGCTCACCGCAACTTCCAACTCCCAGGTTCAAGCGATTCTCCTGCTTCAAGCCTCCCGAGTAGCTGGGATTACAGGCAGGCGCTACCACACCCAGCTAATTTTTTGTATTTTAGTAGAGATGGGATTTCATCATGTTGGCCAGGATGGTCTCAAACTCCTGACCTCGTGATCTACCTGCCTGGGCCTCCCAAAGGATTCACTGTTTTTCTGCTCAAAAGAGGCCTTGAGCAAACACTTGGACATGAAGGTCGGCAAGATCTGGGTTCGTTTTTCTCAGCGTTTCCAAAGCAGGTTCCAACCTCGCCCCCAGGTTCACCAATGAGATGCCCAGAAGAGCCAGGTGCGGAAGTGGTGTGTGAACTGGGCCTGGTGGTGCTGAGACCCCCTGGGGGAAGCAGAAGTGGTCTAGAGGGAGTGCCGAAGTGCAGCTGTCCACAGCTTGCCATGCAGGAAGCCGGCCACTGTTGCCAGATCTTCTGATTGTTAGAAATCCAACTTGATATGAGAAATCTCCTGATCTGTAAATGTTGGTAACTAGTGTCAGCTGCTGCTTCAAGCCTTGAGCGTGTCAAACGCCATCTGTGGACACGCGCAGGCCTTCAGCAATCAGAAACAGGGGACTCTCACCTCTGTACACTCCTGAGGCCTAGACCATTCTTCCTGTACATCCTGCATCCAGCCCCTGCCCCCACTCTAATGTCACCTCCTCCAGGAAGCCACCCCAGATTCCCTGAGGCAAAGTGAGCCTTATGACCCAGAGCCTCACTACCTTCTCCTCCTTTTATAGCCTTTATCTCTCTATTGTAGGTCTTATCTCTATAAACAAATAAAAGAATCACTAACATTAACTGGACACACACTGCTTGACCCTCTGCTTACGTATTTATGGTAACCTCTTTTTTGGGTACTATCAACATCCCACTTTACAGGCACAGAGAAGTTAAGTAACTTGCCCAGTGTCACACAGCCAATAAGTGGCAGAATCAGGATTCAAACCCAGGTGATCTGGCTCCGTCTTTCCTGCTATTCTTTGTTCAACCAACCTCCTTGTGACCTCAATTATTTTCCTATCTGTCTCTCCCAGCAGACTGATCACTCCCTGAAAGCAGAAATTGATCTCATGTCTCCCTCTGTCCAGGCACACAGCTCACGCTCAGTGTCTGGTGGCTGAATGAGCGCTGCTGCCTATCCTGACTGCTTGATAGCCCTGGAAGGCCCTAGGCAGGGCAGGGGTGGCGGCTAGAATCCACTCCATTCTCAGCAGCTCAATGGGGTTCTGCAGAGGGCTTCCAGTGATGCTGCAAAGCCCCCCACTGAGAAATGTCACTCCATCCTGCCCCTGAGAGGGGACAAGGCTTTGGCTATAAGCTGGGACTAGCACCCAGGTTCCTAACAAGTCCCAACAAGCTTCCCAAAGTCTAACTTCTAACCAAACCATACACCCTCCAAGGCTCTGCCTCTGCCCAAGCCAAGGGCAGCAATGTGTCTGCCTCATGACTTCCACAACTTCAGGTCCAAAGTCATGATGCACTTAAGCCAATCATTCTGCTCCCTCCCACAGCAAGAAAAAGAACAAATCCACCAAAAAATAAATGCAAAAAGAAAATGCACGTGAGAACGAGTCCACATGGGTGTGTGAGAATTCGCTCTGGAGGCACAGTCACAGGGCTGCTTTAGGGCCAGTGTATGAGCTTAAGATGATCCCATTTTTGCACAAGATTTTTCTGCATTTTTCACCCTGATATTACTCGCTTGAAACCCCTGGTCCAGCTGCAGACCACTCTTTTTCAACCCCTGCAAACAAGCCCACATTTGGGTCCTCATGGCTCGGGCCACGCCTCCCCTCATGATGGATATTCGCCTGAGTGCAGCCTCTGCAGCTGCCGCCTGCCACCAAAGCAGATCCGACCGGTCCTTTGCTCATGGAGGAGTGAGGGGAACTGCTGGGAGGAGGGGCCGGATGGGCCAGGGAGGGGGCAATTCGGAACAGGAAGAAGATGGGGTGAGATCTGAGAGGCACGCTTTGGACACAATAAACAAGCCCGCTGCCTTGTTCAGAAAGGGACCCCCGATCCTATCAGAGCCCTAAAAGCATTAGTTCAAAGTTAAAGTTAGATACACGCAAAGCTGCAGCCCCCAGGGGCACTCGGGGCTCAAAAACAATACTCTCTTTGACTCAGAAACCACAAGGGAACACCCACGGCATACTTCTTGATTAAAAAAGGAAAGTGAAAAATAAGCTTTTCTTTTTTCCCTTCTTAATCACCATCCAGCTAACGTGTGCCTCTTCCATCAAGTCACGACTTCTGCCGGCCTCAAGCAAGCCCAAGTCGTGCTGGCCACAGACAGGAGAGGGCCAGGAAGCTTGGACACATCCTAGTGAACTGAACGGGTCCTTCTGAATGGTTGTCACTTCCTTCCTCGGCTTCCTTTAGCACAGGAAAGCCACCGAGGAGCCGCCTACGCCAGCCCATCCATCACCCGGGCTCCCGGGGCACTTTCATCTGAGAGGCCAGGCACCTCGGGGCAAAGAGGCAGCAGTAACACCCTCCCAACCGCTGCTCTTGCAATAGATGAACTACCTACTGTGTGACAGGCACTGTGATTGGGATGGGGGATGGAGCTATGATGAAGGGATGAAGGATGGATGCATGCCAGGAAGGCTGGATGAGTGGGTGGGTGAAGGGGTTGGAGAAAAGGAAGGAGAGGAGGAGGAAGGGAAGAGAGAACCTATCAGGCTATGGAAAAAAATGAAAAAAAAACAGAGGCCAGGCACGGTGGCTCACACCTGTAATCCCGGCACTTTGGGAGGCTAAGGTGGGCAGATCACAAGGTCAAGAGATCAAGACCATCCTGGTCAACATGGTAAAACCCTATCTCTACTAAAAATACAAAAATTAGCTGGGTGGGGTGGTACACACCTATAGTCCCAGCTACTCAGGAGGCTGAGGCAGGAGAATCGCTTGAACCCGGGAGACAGAGATTGTAGTGAGCCAAGATCATACCACTGCACTCCAGCCTGGCAACAGAGCAAGACTCCCTCCCAAAAAAAATAATACAAAAATTAGCCAGGCATGGTGGCACGCACCTGTAGCCCCAGCTACCCAGGAGGGTGAGGCATGAGAATTGTTTGAACCCAGGGGGCGGAGGTTGCAGTGAGCCGAAATTGCACAACTGCATTCCAGCTAGGCAACAGAGTGAGACTTATCTCAAAACAAACAAAAACCCAGTAGAAAGACAAATGATGGCAGGGGAGAAAGGGGATCTATTCTGATAGAAGAATCAAGGGAAACTGATCTGAGGAGGTGACAACTGAGCTGACGGCTGAAGCAGAGAAAGGAGCCATGTGGACAGCTGGGTGGGGTGAATGGCACACGCAAAGGCCCTGAGGAAGGGATCTACCTGGAGTGTTTGAGAAATAGCATGGAGGCCGGTAGCAGGTGGGAATGGAGTGAGTGAGGAAGAGAGGCATGCAGGGAGTGGGTGACATGGCCTGGTCCACGGTGAGGAGCGCAAGTCCACTCTGCGTCTATACTGAGGGAGGGGAGACACGGGAGGGCCCGGCACGGGAGCGGTGTGGACCGAAGCACACTCTGAACAGATCCTCTGGCCCCTGTGTGGGGAGCAGACCGGATGAAAGGTCAAGTGGAGGCAGGGAAACCAGTTAGGAGGCTGTCACCCAAACAAGGGATGACGATAGCTTGGCCCCAGGTGACAGCAGGAAGAAGGTAAGAAATGGTTGAGCAGCCCCGCTCCCACCCAGCTCTTGCACAGACGCACAGAACTGTGAGGAAGGCCAACAGGCCAACTGGATGCCCAAGGATCACAAGCCAAAGAGAAGCGGATGAGAAGGAGAAAGAGATTCAAAATCTAAAGCGCGGCTGGATGCAGTGGGCACTTTCGGAGGCCGAGGCGGGTGGATCACCTGAGGCCAGGAGTTTGAGACCAGCCTGACCAACATGGTGAAACCCTGTCTCTACCAAAAATACAAAAATTAGCGAGGTGTGGCGGCAGGTGCCTGTAATCCCAGCTGTTTGGGAGGCTGAGGCAGGAGAATCACTTGAACCCGGGAGGCAGAGGTTGCAGTGAGCCAAGATCACGCCACTGCACTCCAGCCTGGGTGACAGAGCAAGATTCCGTGTCAAAAAAAAAAAAAAAAAGGAAAGAAATCTAAAACACTTCTGCTTCCTACCCTTGGGCAAGTTTTTTCTTTGGGGCTCAGTTTTTTCACTTGTAAGACAGTAGGATCCAATTCATGGGGTTGCAATAGGTAGTACAAGTCTTCACTTAATGTCTGGCCTACTGCACATGCTCAATAAGTAATACTTTTCTAACCTTTGCCTTTAATGATCTGAGTCGTGGCTCTGCAAATTTAGTTGCTGTATTTTCTTCTCTCTGAACCTCTATTTGGTGACCTAAAAACTGATCTTGACAGTACCTACTCTCAAGTACTCAGTATGAGATTATATGAGACAAGTTTAGTTTAGCAAAAGCTCTGGCACATAGGAATCCCTCAGTAAAATGATACCCAAAGCCCTCAGGAAAATGGTAGCTGAAACCCTCAGTAAAATGATATATGAATCAGCCCACCCAGTCATCCAACTAGATGATTTCTAAGTCTCCTTCTAGCTCAATCATCCCCAAACTCTTAAAAAAAATTTTTTTTAATCAAAAAAATAACAGTTTAACAGCTTCAAGTCCCTGAATGAATCAACCCTGGAGCTGCAAGTTAAGGCAACCCAAGTTGAAGAGAAGCTGGAATTCCCACCTCAAAGTGAACAAAACTAAACATAGGCACTTCTATTTGGGCGACACCTATTAATCTGAGTCATAGAATTAAGTAAGTTTAGAGGTAGGAGAGAACTGACAGAGCCCTACCCACTCGTTTTAGAGCAGAGGCTCCCACAGTTCAGAGAGAAGTGTGTGGGCTGAGGTTGCACAGCAAGGCCGAGGCAGAGGAGGAAACTAACAATGCTCCCACCCCTCCACCCCACCCCCTCCCCACCCCCACCCCACCCCATCCTCCTCCCAGGCAGTCCGGTTGGTTAGAGGGCGAGAAGGAGGAAGCTACAAAAGCCCCCGTCCAAAAGGAAGGAAAAGGATGGAGCGGGAAGTGTTTTCAATGAGCAGAAACGCCTTTCTCGCTGTCAGAGTTCAACACAAACACACTAAGAGGCCAAGCAAGTAATGTAAACGAGCTGGGTAACCAGTGCAAAGATGAGAAACCAAGTTCCCAACCTAAAGACACTCAAACCCAGACGGGTTTTCTCTTTTAAACCATTATACCACCAAGGCCACTCACAGCTAGCTTGTCTGGCACTCTCATGCAGATCCACAGCAGACATCTCTTACTCTATACCTTTGGCAGGTATGTGTCAGAACACTGTCTTAATAAACCTGCAAGTTGGGGGGGAAATTAGGGAGGGACAGCGGGGGGCAGGGAGTTGGGGAGGGATAACATGGGGAGAAATGCCAAATATAGGTGATGGGGAGGAAGGCAGCAAACCACATTGCCATGTGTGTACCTATGCAACCAACTTACATGTTCTTCACATGTACCCCAAACCCTAAAATGCAATTAAAAATAAATAAATAAACAAACCTGCAAGTGTGAATGGCACCCTCATGATATGCAGGGCTGTTGTGCAGTGCACAGCCTGTGCAACCATATCCAGTGACACACAGAAGATTTTCCCTGGGTTATGAGTTAAAGACCTCTATCTACATTCCATGATCTTATAAAACGCTCTGAAATGCCACAGAGAAGCTCACATGGAAACCAAAAACCTCATTCCCCGTCAACACTTAACTCCTCAATCAGACTCAGCGGGCTCTGACCTCTCTACTGATGCTCAAGATGAACACCAAACAAGCTTCTGCCTCAGGGCCTTAGCACTGGCTGCTCCCTCTCCTACCACACTTTCTCCCAAGATAGCAACACAGCTGATTCCCTCACTGCACTCAAAATTCCATTCAAATGCACTCCTCAGGAAGTTCTTCTCTAAATAGCATCCTCACCACTGCCAGTCACTTTCCATCCCCCATTCCTGCCTTTTCTTACAGCTTTCTTACTACCTGATAGAATGTGGAATTACTGATTTGTTGCATGTCTCCCTCCACCAGAAGCCCACCTCCATGAGAGCAGGGGAGTTTGTTCTGTTCATTACTCTATCTCCACCTCCAGTCAGCAAGCTTTTTCTGTAAAGGACAAGGTAGGAAACACTTTAGGCGCTGCAGACCATGCAGTCTCTGTTGCAAGTACTCACCTCTGCTGCAGTGGTACAAAAGCAACCAGAGACGATATGCAAGTATGTAGGTGTGGCTGTGTACCAATAAAACTTTATTTAGAAAAGCAGATGGTGGGCCAGATTTGGCTGCCATCGTTTGACGACTCTTGTTCTAGAATAATGTGTCTCAAACTCGAACGTGCACACAGATTAATCTGTGGATCTTTTAAAACGCAGATTCTGACTCAGCAAGGTGCAGCAGGGCCCGAGATTCTGCATTCTTCACAAGCTCCCAGGAGACGTCCAGGCCACCGATCCCTGGAACAAACTGAGCAGCGGGCACCTAGCACAATGCTTGGCATGCGGTAGAAGCCCAATCAATGTTTGTTGAATAAATACAAGATAAGAGGAAAACCACTCATAATCCCACTCATCACTTTCATGGCTGCATTTTGGCCATGGCGCTATACCCTTGCTAAACTATCTACTGCTCAGATTTGATCTTTACTCTTTGTTTTTTGGAGACAGGATCTCAAAAGAGCCCAGGCTGGAGTGTGGTGGCACAATCATAGCTCACTGCGGCCTCCATCTCCTGGTTCAAGCAGTCCTTCTACTAGAGCCTCCCAAGTAGCCAAGACTACAGGCATGTTCCACCACACCCAGCTAATTTTTCATTTTTTGTTCTTTTGGTAGAGACAAGGGTCTCGTTATGTTGCCCAAGCTTGTCTCGAACTCCTGGCCTCAAGTGATCTTCCTGCCTCAGCCTCCCAACGTATTGGGATTACAGGTATGAGCCACCATGCCCGGCCCTGCTGAATCATTTTCTGATGGACAGAGGAAGGTGAGACAGACAGATGCATGACAAGGCTAGTGTGTGCTGATGGTTCATATTTTATGTCACTAAGCCAGGGTTCAAGCAAAGGCCAGGTTTAATCAACATTCACCTGATGCAGTTTCCAAAAACTATTCCTAGAACAGCATTTACAGTTTCATAATAAATGTTAAAGAGGAAGATGGGATTCACTTAGCAGAAACCTAAGTTTCCTGGGAATGGCCTTCTTAGTTAAATAAATGACGCCAAGAAGATCCATTCAGCTTTGCTTCTTATTCAGAAAAATGAAAATGCAATGACTTTCTAAGTTCAACAGTAAGAATGGCCTTGATCATTTATTAGGAATTTAAAATGTACTGGGCAGTCTGTCAAGTCCTTCATATGTTATAATCGTGAGAATGACAGCAACAAAGGCCAAGAATACAACCTCAAGCACAAACACAGGCTATCTCTGGAAGGGTGTTCAGAGAACCAGTGGCGCTGGGGCTTAGGAAGATGAGGCGGCCACCAGGGATGCGGGAAGGCCAGGCCCTGTACACAGCTTGTATTAATACCTTTCAAATTCTGCACGCTGTGAACGCATTTCCTCCCCCAAAGTCAATTTATGAAAGGAACTTGAGCAGTTTACGCCTAGTACTGTGTTAAGTGGTGTTTTACACACATTCTCATTTACTCCTGTAAAAATCCTAAAAATGGCCAGGCACAGTGGCTCACACCTGTAATCCCAGCACTCTGGGAGGCTGAGGCAGGCCGATCACAAGGTCAAGAGATCAAGACCATCCAGGCCAACCAACATGGTGAAACCCCGTCTCTACTAAAAAAATTAAATAGTGCAAAGAATCAGCTGGATGTGGTGGCACGCGTCTGTGGTCCCAGCTGCTTGGGAGGCTGAGGTGGGAGTCGCTTGAACCAGGGAGACAGAGGTGGCAGTGAGCCAAGATAGTGCTACTGCACTCCAGTCTGGGAGACAGAGTGAGACTCTGTCAAAAAAAAAAAAAATCCTAAAAGATAAGTCACATTCTCTCCAATTTGTTTCTTGGGGAAACTGAGGCCCCAGAAGGTCAGACTGCTCACAGTTATGCCACTAGTATGGTGAGAACAACTCAGGCCAGAGGGCAAGGGTCAGGGAGGTCCCACCACCATCTCAATGCACCACCATCTGCACTGGGAGTTCATCCTTCTGAAGGAGGCTAGCATCTCAAAGCCCAGGTGCAGGACACCGGGCTCCGCAGGTTCTACTTTCAGACGCTCTGGGCCTGGCTGCCCTGGCTCAGGCCACTCACATGAGGACATGCTTGGGGTGTCAACAGCAGCCCCCAGAGAGGCTGCGCCTGCCCCACAAGCCAGCTATTGTTCTGCCTCTGCCTTGGAAGGGCCTTCAGGCTGCCGTAGCCAAACGCAGCAGGAGGAGGCTGGTGGGGGGTGGACACCAATGGATGACATGACCCTAAACAACCTGACAAGGAAACAGTCTGACTTGATGCTTGACCAGTCTGGATTTATTTCCTGAATTTTTTAGACAGAGTCTTGCCCTATCACCCAGGCTGGAGTGCCGTGGCACCAAGATTTTGGCTCACTGCAGCCTCTGCCTCCCGGGTTCAAGGAATTCTCCTGTCTTAGTCTCCCGAGTAGCTGGGATTACAGACGTGCACCACCATACCCGGCTAATTTTTGTATTTTTAGTAGAGACAGGGTTTCACCATGTTGGCCAGGCTGGTCTCGAACTCCTGGCCTCAAATGATCCGCCAGCCTTGGCCTCCCAAAGTGCTGGGAATACAGACATGAGCCAATGCACCCGGCCTGTTTCCTGAATTTTTCAAAATGCTATAGCAACAATGAGAGTCCCCAGGAGCAACCTGAAAGATTATCTCAGGGTGGTTAAAGATTTCCATTTCTTCGCCACTAAAGAACTTATTCATGGAACCAAACACCACCTGTTCCCCCAAAAACTTGTTGAAATAAATAGACTAAAACAAAAACAAAACAAACAAAATGACTTCCATTTCTTCTCTGTGGGCTAAGCAGTTCAGAGTGTGGGCTGCTGAGCTGAACCACCTGGGTTCAGTTCGTGGTTCACCCAATTCCTGTGTGACTTTAGACAAGTTCTATAGCCCCTTTGTGTCTCCAAGTACTGCCTAGAAATATTAGGAGGATTACATCCATTTGTGCATGGAATGCACTTAAACTTACTCAGTACATGCTGTCTCCTTCCCTGGAGTCATCAAAATAACCTGATATAGACTCAACTACGTGAGGGCGGCAGGAATTGAATGCTGTGAGCTCAAGCGTGCAAGCGCAGGGGAAAACAAGACTCAAGAAATACAGCAAGCAATAACAGTAGTTTGCTCCAGGTGATGAAGAGTGCTGTCTAGTTTCTTTTTAATAATTTCCTGTACTTTTTTTTTTTTTTTTTAGAGACAGAGTCTCACTCTGTCACCCACGCTAGAATGCCAGTACAATCTCGGCTCACCACAACCTCTGCCTCCCAAGTTCAAGCAACTCTAATGCCTCAGCCTCCTGAGTAGCTAGGATTACGGGCACGCGCCACCACGCCTGGCTAATTTTTGTATTTTTAGTAGAGATGGGTTTCACCATATTGGCCAGGATGGTCTTGAACTCCTGACCTCAAGTGATCTGCCCACCTTAGCCTTCCAAAGTGCTGGGATTACAGGTGTGAGCCACTGCATCCTGTACTTTTAAAACAATGAACACATATTAAAGAGCTAAAAATAAAATAAATGAATAAAAATGCAGGGGCACAGACACACCAATACATATCGGTGTATATACACATTGCATATATATGTGTATGTATATATGAACATACATAATTTGTATGTGTGTATGTGTCTGTGTACATATACACATGTATATGAATGAAATTTTTCAAACCTGTGCCAGTGTTCAGAATAGGCTCCTGCTAAGCTGTGGGCTTAAGGACCACACAGTGCAGTGGAAATGGCTTGGCCAAGGTGCCCAACAGAATGCTTTCACATTCAGCGCTCCCACATCCCAGCTGCTTGGCCTTTGACCTCAAGAGGGGCAGTTTCCCAGGCTGCAGGCCGGGGATGGCCACTGCACCCGTGTCATGGCATCGTTTGAGGACAAGAGCCGCGCACAGAGCACATAAGAAATGGTGAGAAGGAACGTCCTCCCGACCGTCTGCCCCTAACTCACACCCATGCCGGCTCAGAGGTCACAGCATGAAACTAAAGTCTCCACATGAGAACAATTGCTCCTTTTTAAAATCCTAACACCATGGTTCAGAGGACAAATTAATAAGAAAAATAATGAGGACATCTTGAGCTCCCATCGCAGGCGGGCTCTGCACCTCACCAGTGTCCACCCCATGTAACCTTTGCAAAGACACTGGAGTCAGGCATCCGTCTCATCCTCCTGAAGAGCAATGCAACCTTGAAAAAGCCACTCGGCTTCTCTGAGCCTCAGTTTCCTCAGCTGTAAATGGGGTTGATGGCAGCACCACTATTTCTCTGAGCTGGCACAAAGGAGAAGCTCAGCCAGGGTCAGCCTCCTCCTCCCTGGTGATGATGTGCTCGTTGGGGAAGTCACTGGATGCCTCTGAGCCTTGGTTTCCTTATCACAGAGCAGAGGCTGCATACCTGCCTGAGCCATTCCACATGATGTGCTTGTCTGATAGTAAGTGCTCAATAAGCAGGCATGACTATTGCAAGAGTCGGGCTATAGTCTTCTAGGAGGTTCAGAATGAATGGCTTTGGCATTGGCAATGTCTCCCAGGATCTGGAGGAAACAGGGCCCCATGAGAAGCCGTCACCTCCCTGGGTTCCTACCCACCCACCCACCCCCATTGCCCCACATGGTCCAGTTCATGACTTATTGTCAACAGAGCTGGCATCTTCCGAGGCCATTAGAAGTCTCATTCATGGGACCAAATTAGAAAATGCTCAGTGTTCAATAAAGAGGTCCCCACACCCACTAAACCCACGGGGCACCCGGAAGGGCAACAGGGCCAGCTGGGGACACAGGCGCCACTGCGAACATCAGCCTCAGCCTGCAGACGGGCTGCAGTGAGATGGCTTGGGGCCTGTGAAGTGGTCCCAGGTGTGGTCATGGTCCCCTCTTGTGTCATGTTGCAGCTGACAGGTGCTTAGAAACCCACCTAGAGCAGAGGCCTCGTTTCCCATATTACCAGAGAAAATCAGCTTCACCTAAGGTCCCTCAGTGGAGAGGGCAGAGGCAATGGCAGAACCTGAACACCTGACCCTGGGTCCAAGACTCAGGTCACACGACCAGCTGGGTACTGCGCTGAGCTGCCACAGAGGACCCTTTCTGAAGCCTGTCCATCTCATCTCACATCCAGCCCCGGCCACAGCGCTCCACAGGCACCTGGTCTCAGCCCATGTGCTCATTGTACCCCATGCCTGGGGCTTGACACTGCTGCCAGCAGGCTGATGAATGAGCGAATGGGTGAGTGAAAGATAAGAACCCAGAAGTCAAAAGCCAAGGCCAGGCCTTCACTGCTGACTGGCTGACTGACTTCAGGGGCATGAGGTTCACTCTCCTGTGCCTCTTATCCCTCATCCAATGGAAATCACAGCAGCCTCAACTCACCATGTGGTTGCAAGGATGAACTAAGATCATGTCTGTAACACAAAACGAGTCAATAACAACTCTCAGAGCGCCCTCCCTACCGTAGCCTGGCCTCAGACATGGTTAATTCAACCAGAAAAAGCTGGAACAGACACAGGAACCTAAAGCTAGTAGAGCTCAGAAGTGACACATGTATAGATGACCTTCTCTCTCAACAGAACAATGGATTAAATGCCTTCTCTGTGCTGAAGATCACATTGGGCCCTTCCGTTTCGCATCCTAACCATGCTCAACAATCACGAAATACACAGCCTGACGTGTGCAAGTCTTCATCACTTTGTAACTGAGTACCGCCTGGTGAGTCTCCCAGAGTCCCAAAGCTACCAGACCCTAGAGCTGCCTTACCCCGAACGACCCACTTCATCCACTTCCAAGAGGCAGCACGGGCCAGTGGTCAACAGCATGGCTCTGGCTGCAGACGTCCTGAGACCCCAGGTAAGCTGCTTACCCAGACTGTGTCCCAGTTTCCTTGCCTGTAAAATGAGCATGGTAATCCTACCACCTACACTCCACGGTATCACCGCAAAGACTAACTAGGTCACTGTAAGGAAAGCACACGGCGAAGAGTAGCTCTGGCCATCACACCACACTGCCCAGCACGCAGGACGGCCCCAGCATTTACGTGCGACACAAAGTTTCTTCTATATTGTTCCTATTGGTTGCCAGAAATATTGCAAGTTTCAGACTTAATCTCCCTTTTGGGAACAGCTGTTTCTCCAAGATTCTGGAAGCTTTCTGTTTTCCGCCTATGTGTAGGGACAACACTTCCCTGAGGCTCGTTATGACAATTTCTCTTCTACTGTGGACTTAAAGCCCCTCTCAGTGAACCTATGTGTCTTCAGTTAGCGTGAGGACCCGTCTCACCACGCCACCCCTCTGCCTATGCCAGCCCCAACCCTGGCGCACCTTCCCCACCCCCACCTCTCACCTTGGAGACCAGCATCCGGGTCTCAGTCCTTTCACAAGGCCATCCCTGGCCACTGCAGGCGTCCCCCAGCCGTGGCGGGGCAGGGGGCAGCACCATAACTGGCCCACGGATGCACCTAGTTTGGACTGTCGTCTTTTTCACAATTTAATGAAATTACCAGTATTATCATCAAGAAACTGGTCATAGACAAGGTGGGATTGTGAGGACAGCTCCTTGAAAGGCGGCCTCAGAACCCCCACATTACACACCCCACTCTGCTACTCCCCTCCCACCAACTCCACCTACATCTTGAAGTGAAAAGGCTACATCAAGTCACCTCTAAAAGACGCCTTCCCTCCGAAAATGGCAGAAGTCTCATCGGGAAAGAACAGGGTCCCCAGAGACTCAGGCCTTCCCCAAGGCTACAGCCCCAGACAGACAGATGCCACCCCTCCTGCAGCCAGTCTCTAAACAATCCAGTTTGCCTGACTTTCAAAACACGCTCCCAATCCCACCCCTTCCCCTGCCCCCACATCCCCACCCTGGCCCGGCGCCATCCCCTCCGGCCTGGACCTCTGCAACAGCTTCTCCCTACCCTCTCCCTGCCTGTTCTCCTCTACTCAGCAGCCAGAGGGGTCCTACTGACACCTGGGTCAAGCCAGGCCCTCCCAGCTCCTGCCCCACTCAGAGTCAAAGTCCTCTAACTAAACATGTGCGAGGCCCACAATCCGCCCCCTCCATCCTTCCCCTTCCCCTGCTCTTCCCACACCGACCTTGTCTCTGTTCAAGATGTCACCCATCTCAGCCCTGCTGTCCCCTCGGCATGGAGAGTACTTTTCCCCAGGTCCCTGGAGCTTCCGCTTCCACACCTCCTTCTTTGTCCAAATGTGGCCTTCCCAGGGAGGTCCGTCCAACCCCCAATTCTCCTTGCCCTGGTAGTTTTCCCCACAGAACTTATCACCTCCCACTGTACGATTTAATTTCCTATTTATAAGCTATATGGCTATCTGCCCCTAGCCAGCACATCAGCTCCACGGGACCAGGGATTTCTGCCTGTGTGGGTCACTGCCATATTCACAGTGCCAAGCACACAGTAGGTGCTTAGTAAGTATTTTTAATAAATGAGCAAATGAGCCCCAGTGATCTCAAAACACTCTCCTCCTCCAATTTTTTGGAAGCCTGAGGGACCTGGTCACCACCTCTTTCCCTTCTTCTCCCCAGGAGGTCCAATGGAACCTTCAGTCAACGCCAACGTAGCAGCTATGATCAAGACAAATTAGCATCAGCAAGAACTGCTTCCTGTCTCACATCCCCAAACACAAAATTTTATTAGACAAATGGAAGCCAGCACACCCAGCCAATTGCTGAAGGGGCACTGCTTACTGTCAGGAGTGCAGCTTTCACCTGAAAAGGAAAAAATCCCATCTGGCTTCCTTATTCCTTCCGTATAAATCATTTCAAGTAAGTAAGTTGCAGTTAGCATAAAAGGTGAAATCCAACGGAATGAGCATCCACGTCCCGTAATCCATTTTATGAGATTTTGAAAGCCTGCAGACTTTACCGGCTCCTCCAGCCCAGGAGGCAGTAGTCTGGACAGGTGGGCTGGGGGCCGTCACTCACCGCCCTACGAAGCTCATTACTGTTACCCGGAATGAAGCGGTGATCGGGTTTCCGCATCTGCAAGGAATTCTCCTAACAGAGCTACCCATGTTTCTTCCACATGTCTGAACATCTGCTTGAAAGAACCAAGAGGCCTCTTTGGAGGTGAGTGCTACGCTTCCACGTCCTCATATTTTGATCACTCCCTAAAACGATAGCTCGTTAAATGATAGCTTTCTGATTATTCCTTCCATTAAACATGCATCCCAGAGAGTGATAAGAATAACGTTTTTTTGAAAGCCCCAGCCCAAGGATGGATAAGTGTTAATATAACAAAGTGTTCCCTCCAGGGAATTTCTGTGCAGAATATGGTTAAAAGGTTTGGAAGCTGCCAGGAAAGGATTAAATGACAATGGTGTTATACAGGCCACTCTCAACTGGGATATTATTAGATCCCATAAGCTGAAGAGCTATGGAAACACTTAAAGCCCAACCTTGCAAAACTGCTCTGAATGGAGGTTTTGTCCACCAGAGCACCACTGCATCCTGTCCTGAAATAGAGCGAGGAATGGCAGCAGGGCTCTCTCAAAAGGCATGTGGCTCTTTAGAGATGAACCAAGTGGTTCCCCTTCTCATGTGATACCTGCAGACCAAAGTCAAGCTAGTGAATTAAGATTCCCTGGTTCCTCTGAAAGAATCCTAGACTTGTTCTATTTCAATAAGATCTAGAAGTTTTTTATTTATTTGTTTGTTTTTTTTTAGAGACATGGTCTCACTCTGTCACCCAGGCTAGAGTGCAGTGGCGTGATCACAGCTGACTGCAGCCCTGAACTCCTGGGCTCAAGTGATCCTCTTGCCTCAGCCTCCCAAGTAGCTGGGATGACAGGTGTGAGCCCCCACATCCACCTGAGATTTAGAGCTTTGTAAGCGAACTACCTGGATCTGGCTGCTAACAGGGTTCCTTCCCTAACTGGACAATCCTTACATATCGTATAAATATAACCTCTCCCTTATCTCCCTTCCTATTTGATAAACCTTGAAGTAGCACCATTTTTATTTACTCCAGATGATGTGAACTTAAACATATTTACCTTGAGCCAAATTCAATCCAGAGTTTGATTTAGTGGCCAAAACTTAAAAATTAGAAATTTCAGCCCGGCACAGTGGCTCACACCTGTAATCCCAACACTTTGGGAGGCCGAGGCGGGAGGATCATGAGGTCAAGAGATCAAGACCATCCTGGCCAACATGGTGAAATCCCATCTCTACTGAAAATACTAAAATTAGCTGAGCGTGGTGGCATGTACCTGTAGTCCCAGCTACTCGGGAGACTGAGGCAGAAGAATCGCCTGAATCCCGGAGGCAGGGGTTACAGCGAGCCGAGATCCAGCCTCTGCACTCCAGCCTGGTGACAGAATGAGACTTTGTCTCAAGAAAAAAAAAAAAAATCAGAAATTTCACATAAAAATTCCAACTCCTAGCTCTTGGGGAATAAAAAAAAAAAAACTATAAAACCTGGTAACATTCCACCCACGTTCCCACATGTCACAATCTACAGGGACTGAACAGCAACTGCTTCCTTGAGACAAGACTCACATGCTGCTATGCCCTATTCCCCACCACTCCCTATCGCCCCCTGACATTTGGCCAGTTCAGTCACTTCCTTTCATTGCCTGGCCCTCCTGAGCTCGTTTGTGATCCTGTTTATACAGCCTCTTCTTTGCTTCTCTCCTACGTGAACTGCTTCTAGAGAGAGGCACGTTGTTCTTAAGGGTGTAGACAGTCAGCCGTTGCAAGTGAGTGCACGCTGAGGCCTCTACTGATGGAGTGTGTGGTCCTGAGGCACCCCGAGAGCAAGTTCAGGACTTTGCGTCTGAGCTCCAAGCTCATGTATCCGACTTCCTATTTGATATCTTTGCTTGGGTGTCTAGGAAGCCCTTTGTACCTTCTATGCCTCAAACTGAACTTGCAGTCTTCCCCCAAGAAAATATTTTCTTTCCCAAGTCTTCTCTGCCATCCATCCAACTGAACCATCCACTCAGTTCTCCTTTACCTCCCATATACCTAAGTCCTGAAGATCACACCATATTGTCCGTATCCTCCGCTCCGACTGCCACCTCTAGTCCTCACCACTTTGATCTCTCCCCTGGCACTGCCACAGGCTAACAATCTCATCTCCCTGCTTCCTCCATAATTTCTTCTAATCTAGTCCCCAGGGTGAAGCCTGGGTGGTCTTTGAAATGTTGAATCAGAATCAAGCTCCTCCCCTACTCAAAACCTATCACTTCTTCCCCTTGCCCTGGAATAAGTAAAACTTCAGCTCCTCACCTTGGCTTTTAAGCCCTGCCAGCCATCACCCTGCAAGCTAAACTTGAATGACACTGGGTCTCCTTCAGCCCCAGACACGCAGAGTCCTTCCCTGCCTCCGGGCCTTTGCATGTGCTGTACTCTGTGTGTAGAACACTCTCCCACCACCGAGAGACAGCGCGCGGGAGGAGGAGGACATCATTTGCCTCTTTGCTGGTTCTGTGACCTGTTCCAGGTCCCAGATGGCAAGTCACCTCCTCAACATGACCCTCCCTCTAAAGTACATCTTCCAGTACTGTCTCTCGACATGGTTTGTTCTGTTGAAGCAGTTACTCCCAAGCCGTCAATGCAATGGACAAGCTTCTAATCAGCCATCGCACCCCACCCGGGGTCCAGCCATCAGCCCACAGACCCACTCCAAGTGGCCACCATGTGGCTTCTCAGGCCTCCGTGACCAACCCAAACCATCCTAGTCCACTTTCACCTCTCACAGCCCCTGAGCTCCCCCAGGGCATGAGCTATGCTGATCTCACCAGCACTGAATCACCCGCACCCAGCAGTGTGCCCGGCACACGGCAGGTCCCCAACAAGACACTCCCCATACAAATGAGTCGTGAGATCTGAAACGCATTTAAGGTTTTGGAACAAACTTTCTCCCAAGACCAAGTGCCATTCAGAAAAAAGCAATGAGGAGAACAGCTGAGCATGGCGTATGTTTAAGATTTTTAATTGTATATTTTAGGATAAAAAAATGAAACGACCTTGTACTCATTTTCTTTTTATATAAAGAGGAGCTCAGAACCACTCAGCATGAAAAAAAGAATGAAGTTCTACAGTGTGGCAAATACAAGAGAGAAGGGTGGGGACTGAGAGGGGGAAAGAGGCTGTGGTTCAGAAACAGAAACAGATACAGAGATAAAGAGTGAGAGATCAACAGAGAAGCTGGCGGAGCATTCAGGCAAGGACAAAGCAGGAGAGGCCGCTCTTCTGGGTACGAAAGGGCGGCGCTCCAGATTCCAGAAGGAGTTTTCACGCTCCCTTGAAGGTTAAGGGCAGCAATCCTCTTAAAGTCCACTCTTTTCTTCATTTTTCAGAGAAGTTTTTATTTTTTTAAACTGACTTCCCATACTAAAAATCGGGAACTAGTGTGACTTATTTTGAAAAAACAATCCAGTCAAATGTCTTTTTTAAAAGACTCCACTTTTTGTCTTTTAAGGATACTTGGCTACAAGTTTCAAAGTCGTATGTTGGATTTTCAAAGTTACAGGCACTTGGGCCAGTTGTGGTAGCTCACACTGTAATCCCAACGCTTTGGGAGGATGAGGCGGTAGGATCACTTGAGCCCAGGAGTTCAAGACCAGCCTAAGCAACATAGGGAGCCCATGTCTCTACAAAAAAGGAAAAAAACAGCTGGGCATGGTGGCACATGCCTGTAGTCCCAGCTACTCAGGAGGCTGAGGTGGGAGGATCACTTGAGCTCAGAAATTCAAGGCAGCAGTGAGCAATGATCATGTCACTGCATTCTAGCCTGGGTGACAAATCGAGATCTTATCTCTAAAA